>CASHTH010000403.1:0-36470 GCA_030341885.1 Geodia barretti
CCCCACCAGCAGACCCAGCCCCCCCACATCCCCCCCCCCCCCAGTTTGGTACAGCATAAACTGTTGAACAACTATATTTCTTTAACCTGCAGATTCACTGATATAGTAGATAAACTAAAAGTGTATGACTCCACCTGTATGTATGTGTGAAATATTCTCATCTGTGTTTGTGTGTGTGTGTGTGTACCTTGGAGTGAAGGTTGAAGCGATCCACAGCTGACAGTACCCACCCCACACTCCCATCTCCACCAAACACAATGATACGGAACTTTTCAAAACGCTGAAACAACTGCAACCTGCATACATACACACATCTATCCCATACTGTCATCCGTGACAAAAATTAACTACACTAGCATGGGCACAGGTTGTGTTTACTTAACTTAACACACCGGAAAGCACAACACCGTTGTGCATTCCTTTCCTCGAGTGTGATATACGAAACACCTCTCCAATACCGGAAAAAACTAACTCCTCTCCTTTCACTGTTGTAACTACACACTCGCCTAATGCACACATATAGTTAACATACACGTAAGCAGAAAAGAATGCGAGTGGAATGCATTCCACTATGGTTATCCAACACCCCCTCCTTTCAGAAACTTTCTCTCGCTGGAATTTAAATCCTTTTTTTTTGTACATAAGAGGTGCAAAACTTTTTTTGTCTGGGACTATTAAAAAGTCGCGGGTCAAATTTGTATGAAACTCACCCAAGGTCAGGTCCAGTGATGGCTAGGTCAAATACTTGGACTGGATTCAACCAGTACTTGAGCTTTCGAAGAAACTTCACTCCCTGTACAACACGATACACACGTGTACATGCCATAAGCCAAGTACAATTACATTATCTATTGTACATCATGTATACGCGTAAACATAGATACAATCTAGGTTACACAAGATGTTGTTTTGAGATGAGGAGATAGGAAAAACAGGAAAATGTGGGGAAACGCACCTGACTGTCTCCGCTCTTGGAGTTTACCATAGCCAGCACTGGACTATGCCCCACCATCTTGTACGGCTGTGAGGAGAGAGAGAGAGAGAGAGAGAGGGAAAGAGATAGAGAAGGATGAGGAGAGAGGGCGGAAGGAAGGAATGGAAGTATAATGGCAGGAATTCAAACCACAGAAAGAAAAGAAATAAGTAGAAACACGACACACTTTCTCGCAGTGTTCCTGGAAGAATGTTCCGGAAGGAAGCTGGCGGTAGCTACATGTAGAAAATACCATGTGATGCCAAGAGACATACACACACCCTCAGGCCAACTACTGGGAACTGACTGAGGCATGTGCAAACCTTGCCGAAACTGCACGAAGCCGTGGCGACATACTAAAAGTGAAGCAGTCAATGGCGTGCAGGGTCGTCCGGGTGAAAACCGACCAACACACAGCGAAGCATTACACACACATCTTTTTTGAGGACTTCGGGACTTGAAATGGGCGCAGCCAGCCAGTCACATTCTACTGCATTTGAGTCTTCATAGCATCACTGCCAACAATACCAAAGAACATTACTTCCTTTACTCTGAATTCACAACCCTTACCCTGTACTCATGCACTGAGTTCACACCAGATTAAAACTCCCCGTGAACAAGGAACATTATTGTAGTAACAGCAAAATAGATTAGTTGTAGCTGTCGCCAAAAGGGTGCAGGAGAGAGAATGGATGAAAGATCATAGATTGGTTAGTTGCAGCTAAAAGGGATTGGTTCCTAAACCAATTTCTGCTAAACCGCTTTATGAAATTGGCTCAATATGTCCACCAGATTATAGTGTTACAGTATGTACATATAATATACCTCCCACATTCCTTTCCGGATGGCGTCAGATCGCTGGAGAGCAGACGGCGGCAGGATGGACAGTTGGAGATCTCCCAACGTACACGTCTTTTCAACCTTATCCTGGCACTCGGTGTGGACCTGGGATTACACGTTCACATCACACACTCACATCACACATCACACATCACACACTGTAATGAAAATATGTTGCAGAGTGCTGTATGGTGGAAACGTTTGAGAGAGAAAATTTCGCCGTTTCTGTAGCAATGCGAATTTAACAGCTGGAACTCTCACAGATTGATGTTCCCGCAATAAAATGTCCCCGCTGAAAAAATTTCGCGGACGGCTAAAAAAAACGTGAAAATTTTTTCTCTCTCTCGAACATCTCCCGCTGTAATACGGTAGAAATGTGGGGACGTCGGGACTTACCGTCCATTTGCACCAGACGCAGCGGAAGTCTTGGAGTTTCATGAGACTTCCACAGGCTCGCTGGCACACGGTGCACTTTGACCCCGCCGGAAGATTCCCCTCCACCCACATGTGAGGTATAGAGTACTGTCCAAAGAATCAGAGAGATCGAAAAATGAAAACTCCCCCGACAGTTTAGGTGAGTTTATTTGAGTGTTTAACACACTGTCCAGAAAGGATTAAGCATCTTATATGCTACTTATTCAATACGCCACTTACATCTTGTTCAATTCTGACTCCGGCCTGCTCTAGACTGGATCTGGTTGTCCACTTGCATTTCTCCTTCAGCTGAAAGACGCAGCGACGATGGGACTTCATCTTGCACACCTCGCAAGAGAGTCCGTGCCACGCGACCCCGTGGAGCCGCTCCCGACACACGTTGCAGTAGGTGCGTCGGTGGTGCGAGCAAGAGAACCAAGCGTGCTGGCCTTCAAGGTGCTGGAGGATGTCCAGACTTGGCTGGAGAGGGTGGGAGAGAGGGAGAGAGAGGAAGATGGAGGGAGGAAGAGGGGTTGTCAAGAGAGGGAAGGAATAAAGGATAGAGAGAGGGTAGAGAAGGAGGTATATACAGGAAGAAGAAAGAGGGGAGGGGAGAGTTACAGTGGGTGTTTCAGTCAAAAGAAATTGAGGGAGGAAATAGGGGCATACACACCGTGAATATTCACAACTCTGCGTTTGCTAGGGGCGGACTAGTCTCATGTACTAGTTTCATTCAATAGCAGCGTTGTGAATACTTGGTCGTAGTGCTTCAGAGGACCTAATGATGTAACATGACATTCCATAGTACAGAGACAAACGGTGCCCTAGCAACGTGCCACAGATTAAAGTACAAGATCCACACCCACTTTTTAAAAAAACACAAAAAAACGTGAAAAACTCAGACTCACTGTCTGTTGTGACGCGACTCGAAAAGCGGTCATCCACTCTTCCATGCTCTTGCGAGTCGGAGCCGCAAACAGTACTTGCTGGTAGGGAGTGATGACCTGGAGGCGATGGATTACGTCATAGTCTCCATAGAGATTCAATGGGTACTGTGGGGGATTACATCATGGGAGAGTGGGAACTCACGGAAAAGCTGTGGTTGACATTCTTGGTGCTGTTTTCTGCAACATTAGCATCTTTGAGGACTATTTCTTCATGAAGCTTGTCCTAAAGAAAAAAGGGGTGGGGAATAAATAGAATCAGTTTTTGAAAAGATGATGAACTTACCTCTGCGTTTTTTGAGAGATAGAGAAGGTCCCCTACTATTCTCAGGTACTTTTTGTTCCATCTCTACAACAACAGTGAGTGAGTGTGAAGATAATCATTATTTATTACGTGCCAGACGATGGGTTGCTAGGAGAAGGTGAGGGGAATGCAACTGTTGAGACTGACCTAACGTGACGGAATTAGCGACAGAGATTTTGAACCCAAACGCACGAAACTACGTTTAAAGTAAAACTAACCACCAAAGAGTGCTCCCCATGTCTTCGGCATGTTCTCTCAGTCATTACACACATCCTGTGCACTGTACGTACTGTAGGTTCGATACTGAACCACTTCGAACTAGAGTACTGTATACGTTGCAGCTGCAACTGTATATACAGCTAATGTTTCCCACATGTTCTCAATTATAATACGTGTCGATCCCATTGCACTCGTGGTTCAGTGAAGTTGCGTGGTACAAACTACAGTTGTAGCTACGTAGTTTCCTGCCACGTTGTTTCCTACTACAGGTAATTTCCTAGGAATATTATATAGTAGTGCCTCAACAAAAGGCCACACACAATGATAGGTACGTAGTACATGGATGCAGCTGTAGTTTACACACTCACGGGGTGTAGGTGGGGAGAGAGAAGAGAGTTACCCAACACCCACACTTCAAAAGGAACAATTTTACTCTGGTAACTACTGTGACAAGAGTAGGCTCATTCTGTCTATATATATACACTAGGCCAAGTCTACCCAGTCTACCTACACCTAGTCATCTCTATTGCGCAATTATCCACGTCTGTGGGCACTGCTGTAATGTAATGGGGATTAAAATATCCCAATCCTGTAATGTACGCCGCACCGTATGTGACTCGTGCTCACTTGCCAAAATATTCATTGCATATAGTGGAACCCCTCTCTAGAAGTACCCCTGAAAGGAGGACATGTAGGTACATCTCTAACAAGGACACCTGTTCTTTCCCTGACAACAGATCTTGTATGCAACAAACCCCTGAAATAAAGACACCCGGACGCTTTCTTCTGTCGTATTGGCACCTCGACTTTAGTGTAGTATTATGTGCAAACATGCGGGCAGTAGAGAGGGGTTGTTGTAGGCTCAAGAGCCGGGTTGGGCAGTAGAGAGGGGTTGTTGTAGGCTCAAGAGCCAGGTTAAAGAGACGTAGGCAGTAAATAAACACACTCAGCAGGAGGCATGTGTCTATATATACAACACGGCTGTGTACATGTACATATGACAGGTGTGTGGGTGAGGTTGCAACAATCTTGGGGGTAGAGTGGACAGTTTCCTATTGTGTGTATATACCTGAAATCTGCCAGCTCGATCCAAATAGCCTTCCTTTATCGCTTCGACTTCCTGCGGAGGTAATGATAGAGATGGGAAGAGAGAGTGCATTAAACAAGAAAGCGGATAAGACAAGTCGAAACGCTAGTAAAACATGCACACACTCACCTTTGTACTGCACCTACCATTAAATCCATTAGCTCATCATGCGCCCCCTACTTGCTCTACTACAACAGGCCAGATTTGTAAAGGCTGTGCAGGGGTGTAATTTCAGTATGGTGGTCTGGGTATGGTAGTCAGTATGTATGGTCAGTATGGTAGTCTGCATTGATGAGGTCACTTCCCCTTCAACACACACTATATACAGCAATGTTCAACACTACCCAAGGGAACACACACATCAGACCACCACCACCAACCCACTCTATGTGAGCTCCAGACAGCCAGAAGGAGTGGGCGGTGGACTATATAGGAAGGGGAAGTGGGTATCCTGACAAAGCCGGTGAAGCCTCACTCTGACTCATTGCTCAGAGCCACATGAAACCTCACACATGCGGAGCAGGAACTGCAACACCAGTTCCTCTCTAGACCCACATGTATGTGGCTCAGAAACCTGAGATACTACAGCAGCCACTATGCACTATGCTAAAACTGCATGTACATGCAAGGAAACGTAGGCGGTATAAGGTGGTACATTTGTATGCAGTAGAACTCCCAATGGGATCCATAATCAAGTAGATAGCGTACCTATCAAGTGTTTCGTAACAAACAGGAGGAGATAGGAGGCGTAGGCTAGCTGGTAAATTATAGAGATTGGCATGCAGCTGGGTTGGTAATCAAGGATGATTATCGCACCATGCTCCTACTAAGACTACAAAACAGGTTAGTGCGGCACTAGACGTGTCATCCTAATCCCCTTTGCGTGGGCTCTTCGTAAACTTGGCCAGGTGGCTTGCTTTCCTCCCCCTCTCTTCCGTCGTCCTCTCTCTCCCTCCGTCTCTTTGTCATAATGCAAACAGAGCGTGTGGGCAGATCCACAGTGTATCATCCAAACAGAAAGCACACTGCTCAATCTACTATGTACCTCCACATCATGACTTGGACCATTAACCAAAAGCTCTCTAATACACCCACTCTACGCGGACATGCCAATAGCTACAGCTCCTCCTTTGGATGATGCAAAAGCACTACCAATATGCACACATACATGCACAAGTTCAGTCTAGCAAGAAATAGGTTATCAGGCTGCGATCCATCGTGAAGAAAAGCACTCCATTGTCACATTTGAAGGTGCATTGCCAAGAACAGATTTCACCTGCCAGCTAGCTTGTTAAGAACACAACACACAACTGCAGCTTATCCTGTTCTTCCTTTCTCTAGCGTTACCCCCCGCCCAACACCGCTAGCATCCCACCTAGCTGTATCCATACCTTCACGTTCAAAGATATCTTGCGGCCTTTTCGGCTGGTATCTCTCGATTTCCCCTGCGAGGTGCTCGGGACGGCCAGCGTCGAGGACTCCCCTTCGTCCCCATCCTCGTCCACGCTGGCGCTGTCCGAGCGAGACAGGAGTGATTCCAAACTCTGCTTCACTTCTTCTCCTCCTTCTCCTCCAACACCGTCCTGATCAGTCGTCTCGCTCAGTACGGCTATGCTGGGTGGGGTTGAATCCGCCATTTCCCGACCTACGAAAGCTGCCTAACTTTCTCAGCTAACTGCCAATACTGCTTCTTCCCACAAGACTCGTGTAGTTGGCTCCAAAATGTGAGGTGGTCGTGCGTATCGTCCGAGGTTATAAACTAATTTGTGGGCGTGGGCAAGTCCACCCACGCAAACGAGCGAATTATACGCGCATGCGCATTAAACACACAACAAACACACAAAGAAACAGCGCAAGTGCACATTATCATGTATATACAAGAACAGTACAGACACAGATAGTTTATTAGTCTATTGCACATAAATGTCATGATGCATAGGCGGAGAAAATTTTCAGCAACTGTACGACAGAGAGGGCAAAAGATAAAAATGTGGACATTCATAAATCAGAAAGTGGGGCTTACTCTAGCTCTTTCTGCCGGTGAAGCAACTCCAATCTCGATCAGCTCGATGTCCGTGATCTCCGAGATGAAAAGAATGTCGTCATACCCGTTTTCGACCAGTTTCTTTGTGTACTGCGACAGGCCGTGCAGTGAGAGCAGATCTTCGACCGACGACAGCTTGCGCGAAGCCTAGGGAACGGGAAAAGAGACAACAACAAACGTAGCATTGTGTCCGGAGAGAAACAGGTCGGTTCAAGATGGACGAGAAACAAAATTGCATACTAATCTTGTCCTAGTCATAGGGGCACGTGCAAGAAAGAAAAGGGATGATGGTTTTATTAGCGAGAGGACTAACTTCTATTGCCCTGTTGAGTGAGGTTGGCTCGGGCGATTTAGGAGGGAGAGGAGGAGGAGGGAGTTCGAGACGATCGCGAGAACTGTGTCGAGGTGGGACAGATGGACCGTCGTCCGAGTTTTTTCCGACTTTCCGCAGGGACTGGTTCCGACGAAGAGGGATTGGGGGGTTTCCCCCGGGGAGTGTGGGAGGGTGGTGAGTGCGGGGAGCTGGTTCTGGTGGGGTGAGCTGGTTCTGGTGGGCTAGTAGCAGCTGGTGGTGTGGGGCACTACCCCGTCGACCAGCTGCATCCTGAAGAACAAGATACACTACAATATGCACTGAACTGAAGAAAGCTATCCGTGTCAGCAGTTACACACTTACAGTACACATTATAGGTGAGCAAACCAGCATATACATTATAGCGCTGAAACATGCAATTATAACACGATTCAGATGACTAGGTGGGCTTGCTTGTTCGCCCAACTAACCCCGGATGATGTCACTGAAAGAGCTTGTAACAGTGCTGTGGATTCCTGCCGTCTACATAATGACAATAGAATTATCAAGAGAGAGAGGAGAGAGAGAGAGAGAGGAGAGAGAGGAGAGAGAGAGAGGAGAGAGAGAGAGAGAGAGGACGGAGGGAGGGAGGTGGGTTTTACCCAGTAACGGCAATGCTCTCTGGTTTCCTAGCGACAGGAGTGGGTGGTTGGTGGGGGGAATCTTGTGCAGAAGAAGGCCGATGAGACAGGTCTCTGTGCAACAGAGAGAGGGGGAAATTACCTCAACCCCTTCAATCAGACAAGTAATGAGTACAGTATAAGAGGCAGGAAACGGTCTGAGAGTGCATTTTTCTCCATAAAAGCTTTGGAAGGAAATCCAAGGAAAAAAATATCCACCCTGAAAATTCACATTTATTGCTATTTCTCCGGCCTCAAAAGCTACCCTCTAAATGGTGACTAAAGACACACACACAATTGAAAAGGAAAAGAGTTTTTCTCCACATACTGAAAAGGAGGCTAACTTGAAACTCACCTTCTCTTTGGAAGTGGGGGAGGCGGGCTGGAAATGGGAACTGGTGGTGGCTTCTCCGCCGGTACAGGGGGAGAGGGGAGGGGCTGTTGTGAGACGTGTGATCGCAGCGACGTGAGTGAGGAGAAGGAGGAGGAGGAGGAGGAGGAGTGTGTACTGCTGCGAGCCACGTGGTGGATTGAGCGATCCGACATGCTCGATGTCCGACCACCAACTCCATTGCTGGTAGAGTTAACTGAGGTTTTTAAAGAACCCCATAAGAGATCCCCATTATGAATGGATACTATCAGTAAATACGGCAGTACTTAGTATAGGGATGATGCAGCATCATAAATTTGTGATGCAGCATCATAAATTTGTGAAATTCAGCTTTCCCTTTCATAATATACAGACATACAAATGGAGAATTGGAACACAATTGCATGAATAATACCAAACTACATTGAATGGAAAAGAAAGAGAAAGCATTGCGTATGTATGTAAAACAATGCAACGTACAGAAATGCAGACAGGTTTAATTACTAATAATTCTCAACGTCAGAAAAATGCTCGTTATCATTGCACACGAACCAGTCGGAAATTCATGCTAACAAGATATTAGTGTTTCAGATTGAGAGGGCATTTTAATTAACTGCAGCTGGGTGCCATATGTGCCATATTAGGAGTCTCATACAGCAGTGTATAATACTGCCAGGGACTGTCTCCAACTGTGTAAGTGGGAGCCAGCAAAGACAAAGCAGCTGCCAGCCTGACTAGATTGTTTACGAACTGGATTTCCCACACAATCAAAACTTCCTGTACATGTATGTAGATACTGGATAATGTTATAGTGCATCAGGCTCGGCAGTGAGGTGGGCAGGGGAGAGGTTTGGATATGTGACTATGTGGAGGGAAGAGGGGAGGGAGGGGACTCACTAAAGCTGTGAGCAATGGCGCGATTCCGACCGCTGTCCAAATCAGAGCTGTCATCGGCAGTGATAAAATTGAGGTCAGCTGGGGAAATGGAAAACAATTGCTACACTTTATGCTGTGAACTCCGTATTACACATAATATTTCTCTAGGAGGGACTGTAATACTTACAGTATAGATCTTCTTCTGGCTTTGGATAATGATCCAGAGTCACATGAATGTAGGCTCTGAAGATAATACGACAGAGAGGTAATACACCAGTCTTTGGATAAGTTTGTGGAAAAAAACTATTATTGTTTGTATGTGTGTGCATGTCTCAACAACTTGGTAATGAGGTAGAAAGGCAAACAAGTCAACTACACCCAGGACAGCTCATGCACGTGTGTGTGTGTGTGTCCATACATATGTATTATGCCTGTGTGTCTGTGTATCAAGAAGAAAGAGGAGGAAGAAAGGAGATATCTCACTCGAGCACTCCAATCTCCTGTCCTTGGTGGATGAGTGTCTTTGTGACGCTGACCGGTGCGGGAGCAAAGAGTCCTCGCAGAGACACACAACACTCGGCTGTCCAGAGGAGACAAGAAAAAACAGACAATGTACATGTATAAGAATGCGGAGAATGTGAACGTCGTGTAGTGCGGTATATGGTATAAAGTGGTGCTTTATATATACTATTATCTCTCCATACAGAGAGATAATAGTATATATATACCCGTGCCAAATTGAGTAATGCATATGAGTCACCTCCATTCACACCCCCATCTTGTTCACTTGGCCTGGTCCCTATAGCTGACAATCCCTCCCTTTTAATGTAGTACTGCCCCCCCTCCCTCCCCTGTATTGTGCTGGGTGTGTGGCAGACAGCCTAGTGCCATGGGACTGACTTAGATGTGTATAATGTAAGCATGTACGTAAGTGCTGGCATGGATAGCTTTTTGTGTATTATGCTCTCCTTCTTCTCACACCACCCTCCCTCGCTCTCTCTCTCCCTCCCCCCCTCCTTCCTTCCCTCTCTCGATCTCTCCCTCTCTTCCCAATGCCATCGACTCACCATATGATTCGTCACTCTCAGTTGATTTGAGGAGAATGAGAATGTGCTGCTGCTCCAGATACTCCAACTGTGTCACTATGGGAGGCACCTGGAAAAAAGGACGCGCAGTGAGAAAACCATCAATTTTGAACACAATCAGTTTTAAAAAAAGCTATGCATAAGTGGGTTTTTAAATCCTCAGCAGAAAAATTTGCCTTTTCCAGAGAAAAACTTGAATACCCACACAAAATTTGCCTCTCTCTCTCACTGACCTTGAAGACGTGGTCTCTGCCACACCAGACGGGCCAGACGTACCCAGCCTGAGTGTCGATCCACTCGTCGTTCACACTGCCCCTCTGGACACCTGCACAGGACGCACAATCACGAGCATGACACAGACACAGCCAACCACACTATTACACCTATGCAGGGGTGACTTCACCGCTGGAAAGTCAACACGGTGAGACGTTTAACCTTATACAAACCCCTCCCTGGTATCGTGTTTCAGAACTCAATATCAATCCCGAGTTAACACAGACACAGCCAACCACACTATTACACCTATACAGGGGTGACTTCACCGCTGGAAAGTCAACATGGTAAGACGTTTAACCTACACAAACCCCTCCCTGGTATCGCCACGGTAAGACGTTTAACCTTATACAAACCCCTCCCTGGTATCGTGTTTCAGAACTCAATATCAATCCCGAGTTAACACAGACACAGCCAACCACACTATTACACCTATACAGGGGTGACTTCACCGCTGGAAAGTCAACATGGTAAGACGTTTAACCTACACAAACCCCTCCCTGGTATCGCCACGGTAAGACGTTTAACCTTATACAAACCCCTCCCTGGTATCGTGTTTCAGAACTCAATATCAATCCCGAGTAAAACCACTTTCACCCAAGGTGCATTCGTACAATTATAGTACGTACCTTCGAAACAGTTGGAGTAGATTTCTACGAAGAAGGACGTTTTGCTGCTAGTCTGAATCTGTGTGTGTACCAGAGAGAATGTTTACACTTTGTACATATACATAAAATGAATCATACATATAGATCTTGTACATATAGAATCCACGAAAACATTAGTATATATATACTCACAAGGAAGGTTAAAGGTTAAACAACATACACAGACACTGTAAGTTAACGTAACACACGTCACCTTGGCTTTGAGGCTGTCCACTATGATAAACGTCTGATTCTCTCCACTACCGAGACCACGCCCTAATTAGTCAGAGACCACACCCACTATACACCGTAACCACGGACACTGTGTGTAGCAAATCATACCTGGTTCGGGGACAAACTGTTTGACTCCGCCCACTTGGAACGAAGCGAAGAGGGGGGAGTGGTCACTAGTCATGATATCGGTACATGCACCTACATATATTATACAGAACATGTCATAGCAATAAACTACCATTAAAACTTTAAAAAATGGTGGCTATACTTCCGCTTCGAGTCACCAAGTCTCACACAAGATATGATTAAAAACTCCCTCTCTCTTCTATTTCCCCCTCTTTCTCCCTCCCTCCCTCCTCCCTCCCTCCTCCCTCCCTCTGTCTGACCGTAAGAACTGTTGGCGATGATGGTTCCGGGGTACGAGCACCACAGCACTCTGTCGCAGTACGACGGAACATTCAATCTTATCCCCGCCCTCTTCTGCTTCACCCACACATAGTCGTCGAGTGAGCGACGACCTCTCGCAAAACGGTAGGTCGGGGGAAACAGAATCGGAGCTTCGTCTAGAATTGAAAGGAAGAGGTTAATAATGGAACTCCTTTAATCTGGGCATAAACAGGACAAACGGGTTCTGTGCACTATATATACCACTACACAGTGCCCCATTTTTAATGTGCATTAGGGTTTCCATAATAAAAGTAAGAGAACCAACGTGAGATACTTATTATTATCATAGATGGAGCTGGGCTTTTAACACCTAACCAGCCACTGACACATAAATGTGTCCAGAGCCTCCATAAGTCCATGAGAATTTGTATGGGGGTTATAATACTAGGCGCTAATACACTATACATCAATTTCTGCCTATTTAAGCTGATCCCCATGGCTTCTAAAGGGTTTAAGTAAGAGAAAAATAACTAGAAGAGAAAAGGGAAGACAGAAAGATCCAGGGGTTTAGTTTTCGACGCATGCACTAATCAACTCACCAAAACCCACGAAAATCTTCTTCTGCTCCATCTGTTTCCTCAACTGGTCCTCCTTGAAGATGGACCCGTGGTTTTCCCTCTTGGCAAACTCGACGATTTCCGTCGCCCCGAGGTCCACCCGATAGTTGAGGTCGCCAAAGAAAAACAGGTGGTGAAACTGGTTTGTCAGGAAAAACTGGTTTAGTTTCCGCTGCTTCAGAGCCCCCATGCCCTTCAGAATGTCGTAGTAGTTCTGGTTGCGCCTGTATTATCAATGGGAATGTACAAGACACAAACAAGTCCAGACGATTACTGTTACAGCCATTAAAATTAATTTGTCTCAAAGCACATCGGCAAAATTGCCAAAATACACACGTATGACCCGCAAAACTACTGCAATTTGAGGCAAAAAAAACTGGGATCGAACCTGCTGCATTTCTCGTTGCCGGAGGTGAGGTGGCAGTTGATGAAGCACATCGAGACACTGCCATAGAAGAACGTTATACCAACTCCTCCCTTATTCCCTACAGACAGACACACACAAAATCAAAAACATTTTACACCAATAAAAAAAATTGTGACTATAAGTATTAATTTTAGCGACTTTGATGTCAACCACGTAATATATTGTTGTTGAATCTAACAAAACACATAGGGAGGTCAAAATTTTTGTCCAGTTTTTGATAAATCCTCCACGTTTTACTACGTCAATATGGGTGGAGATATTTCACGCATTCGTGCTCTACTAGTTCGGCGTGCCTCACCTAGAGCGTTGCCAATGCCCGTGCGGACTTGCGAGCCCTGAACGTGGGTGATCTTGTTGATGTGTTCCGGTTTGACGAAAATGACGAGGCGAATCCCCCACAGAGTCTGGGAGGCCAGTTTCTCGTAGTCCATGTCGTGCACCATCTTGAGTGTCCCTCGGATCTTGGACAGCCATTCTTTCTCGCTCACATTGCACTCCTGTTGAGACAGATATCTACATTAGCAACATGTGTGCATCAATAGTGGCAGGATCTGTATAAAAACTATTACCCGTTAGATTACTAGAACGGCGGGTTTTTAGGTTCTCAATCAGTCTAATGGCAGAAGGTTTCTATATAGGTCCTCATGAAGGTATTAGACCATGTGATGCATAGTGAAGAGTCCAGTGCATTAAGCACTTAGCTCAACTCCAGGGCAAACACTGGTGTTCCCATTCGTTTCAGGTTAATCCCAATGATTGTTTCCTAAGCCCATACCCACTGTTGTTCCATAGAGTCATGATTCCATACTCCCATACCTGCGTTCCGATGGCATATATGTCGTGGGGTTGAGCCAGTGCGTGAGGAAGAGTCTTTCCCTTCCCGGCAGAACGGAACCAGGACGAGATGTCTCCGGGCGGGCTGGCATCGCCTGGAATGGAACAGAGACAGACACCACAGGTGGAGTGGGGAAAGTGGGCGTGTCTCTCATACCCATGTTCCAAGTACCGACGAATATAGAGACGGAGTCCTGGTCCATTCCCGTTCCCGCCTTCATTCGGTTCCGGATCAGCTGAATCAGCTGACAGAACTGCTCCCTTGCCTGGAGAGTGCACACACCCAGTATCTTACTCCTCTTCTCTTTCTCTTTCTCATACTAAAATAGTGCATTGTTGGCGAGCGAGCTCTAGCAGTTCAATATTTCACGCTCGGTGGTTGTCACTGATTTAGAATCACGCACAACATTACGGTATGTGCGGCATCGCCAGATAGAAAATCAGCCCATTGACACGACCTGGTTGGCTTGTTCACTCGCCAATAACAACGGATATGTAGTAAAGTGCTTGGGAATAAGGCTACCTATGTACCTGTATACTTTACTCTTGTGTATACCTGCATGTTAATAAAGTTGTGGTCTTTTCTGTTCTGTCCGGCCAGCAGAATGCCTAGTCTCTGTTCCTTAGACCTGCTCTTTATCAGCTGCAGAACCTGTTGATGACTGTAGGATGAACTGTTGCTTTCTCCTGACGATTGAGGGAGAGAGGAGGGAGAGGAGGGAGAGGAGGGAAAAGAGAGAGAGGAGGGAGAGGGAGGGAAAAGGGAGAGGGAGAGAGGAGGGAGAGGAGAGAGAGAGAGAGGAAGGAGAGAGGAGGGAGAGGGAGAGAGGAGGGAGAGAGAAATGTGAGGGGGAGACGGAAAGAAAGAGGAGGTAAGGAGAGGGGCAAAGAAAGGAGAGTTAGAGCACGAGGTAGAGAAGGAGGGAGAGAAGGAAAGAGAGGCAAAAAATGGAGAAGATAGACAGGAGAGACGAACGTAGACCACACACAGAAGAACAAAACAAACTTAAAATGTCGACTAATGAGTTTCGTTTGCCGCTGAACAAACGTTACAAATTACACACCAAATTACTAATACAGTAACGTGCAAAGTTCGTGTGTTTCACTTCATTACCTCCAAACAGGCACACTCGAACTACAGACGCACCATTACATCACAACGACGCAATCCCAAACAACGATGTAATCCCCAATGACATCATACCGTGCTTCTTGAAGGTGAGTTTTCCCTCGGCAAGGTTCACGGCGATGTTGTACTTTCTGCCGTGGCCGAGCCCTTCAGTCTTTGTCTCAAACATTACTTCTACTTCTTCTTCTTCGTCTTCTTGTTCCCCGTTGCTAGGTGTGTTGTTAGGCGGGCCACCTACTAGAGGAGCCACCTGCCCGAGGGAGCCGGCAGGTCTAGACTGACCGGTTATACCGGCACTCAACTCTCGCAGCATCTGGAACGACTGAGAGAGAGAGAGGAGGTATAGCAACCATTGCAGCATAGAGGAATGTGTCACTTCAGTCATGCGCACTACACACTCTGATACTGAGCATGCTCACAAGTCGGCTCTACAGTGCTCCGAACAAGGGACACTATGGGGCCAACGATTTTGTCCCTTGTAGAGAGGTAGCTGAGAGGCCACTAAAGTATTAGCATGGGGTTGAAAAAAGTTTCCCTTATCAGAGGGTTCCACTGTACATACTCAAGTAACGAGGGGAGAGAGAAGAAAGAGAGGAGGGGAAGGAGGACCGACTTACTGTCGTTTCAAGGCTCTGTACAGACTCCGAGCATTCCCTCAGTTTCAAACTCAGCGAGTCGAAATCTGTCTCCTAAAAAAACGAAATGCGAAAATGTTTGTCTTAATCTTACTCCACGCAAAATGTGAAACCTATGCATTTATGACTAAAGGACACCTCAGTATACATGTGAATGACAGTCTGCATGGTTCTGCACTTGTCACTCACCCCGGCCCGAGAGCGTCTTCTTCTAGAGAGGGAGGATCTTTTCCCGACTTCCTTCGCCCCACCGGCTCTCTCGAATAGAGACTGTAAGAGGTCGACTCTCTCCATCAGACGGTCTAGTCCCCTGTGCGCGCGTGTGTGTGTGTGTGTGTGTGTGTGTGTGTGTGTTAACAAGATATGCACATGGTAGTCAATGCCGTGCTACTGTGGTAGTTTTATTGTGCAGTTGCATTCTAAATTGTGCGTTTAGTTGAGTGAAGAAAGTTGGTTGACTTACTTATGAATGATTTCGCAGTCTTCCTTCAGCAGTAGTTTGAGGTGGGTGAGCTGTGGGGCAGGACTGACCATGCTCTGTATGTCGACCGATATGTCACCAGTCAGGTAGGCTTTCAGTCTGTCTATGAAACCATCGTCACTATCACTAGAGAAGGAAAAGGAAGAGAGAGGGAGAAAGGGGAGAGAGGGGAATAGTAACAGTATTCTGCATGACTCTTTAGCCCCCTTTCTCCATATCTACCATTGAGCAACTACGCTGTGCACAGAGGGAGAAAGGGGAGAGAGGGGAATAGTAACAGTATTCTGCATGACTCTTTAGCCCCCTTTCTCCATATCTACCATTGAGCAACTATGCACAAAACTCCTCTAATGTCTCACATGTTGAGGGTGAGGGTTGAGAGAGAGGCCAGCAAAAACTTGGACACAATCTTCTCCTCTCTGTTACCGTCGTCCAGCTCATGTTCGTCATCTGACACAGGCAATCAATCACATGACTATCATGTGTTAACACTATGAATATGTCTTGAGTTATACACTTGCATTGAGCTCACAAAAATAGCAATCGCAACCAAAAAAAACACCACCATACTGCATAATTATGGCATTGTGTCGCATGATAGTCACATGACATGTCACCTGAGTCAGGTGGCTCCTCGTCCTCATTGGTCTGAGCGATGGGCCGGACCAGTGGACACACGAGGCCACGCCCCCTGTGACTGTAGTAATCAACAAGGTCCTCCAGAGAACGAAACGGCCGCTTCTCAACACCTTCTTGTGCCTGCCCAGAAAAAATTTACAAGACTCTGTAAAATTTTCACAGCTACTGTTCTGCCATCCCATGCCCTCTAATCCAGACACCAATAGGAAAAAGAAGGTGTCCATATTAGTGAGGTGTCCTTATTTCAAAGGTGTCCTTAGAGGGGGCTCCACTGATCAAGGGGGTAAATATTTTCTCTGCCACTCTGTAAAATTTTCGCTACAGTTTACCTGAACAGACAACAGCCCGTCTTCAGTGGGTATGATCCTATAGTGGTGTATACGTTGTTGATAGCTGTATGGAGGGAGTCAGAGAGGGAAAACGGAAGGAAAGAGGCATGGTGAGCGAGGAAGGAAAAGAGAGGGAGTATGCAAAGTGTGACGGAAATTCTTCAAATCCCACACTGTTAGCTTTCAGGTCCCAACTGTATACATGCTTTACAAAAAACAACAGCAGGTGCCCCGCCACATATTTCCTTGGGGACCTCACAACTTTAGCGCATATACCATACCATTACCGGTCACTTAGAGAGGATGTGTTAGCGAAAGCATTAAAGTTAAAAGACCCACACAGCTGCTTTTGTAGAGACACGTGTAGCATGCATGTAGATAATGGACATGAAATGATGTTGCGCAGCGTAAAACGATATAGTGTTCATAACACGTGTTTTACATTGAAATGTACACTAATATGGCTGATGTGGCCGTACCACTGAAACCACAAGATTGAAATACGAGAGATGCAAATGAGAACAATTGCACCCATTACACTGTACTTTGACGCTGACGGCCCTGGGTGTGTGTGTTTGTTACGATGTGTTAAGGGCAGAATACAGCAGATGTTTCAAGAACGCTTTCAGTTCTAAAACAAATCGGAAAACACCTCCAAAGAGTACCCTAGCTCAAGTGGGGTGTCCGCTGATGCATGTATATGTATGTTGAAGCAGCATATGTGCGTTCCCATACATTGTACCCCATACATTGTAACCCATATACAAACAGGGGCAGAAGTCTGCCCTTTCCCGGCGCACAGCCATACAATACTCCATTCCCTCTCTATCTCCACCAGTAGCTTTTTTAAGGGAGCGTTTTTCTCTTTTCTGCACTGTGCCCAAAGGCACCAGGACAGTACAGGTACAAGCATACCGTGTAAAAACAACGCTAATTGGGGAAAATAGCCCAAATAACGCTGGAAAAATTCATGCATGACCAATAATTAGCGGAGAGAGAGGGATTAGTTGTGCGGTGTTCTCACATGGTGGAGAGGACGTAGGCTCCCTTGACGTTGTCGCTCTTGCGGATGAGAAACGATCCATCCTCTGTGTTCTCCACGAGAAGCTTCTCCGTCTCCATCCTCCCGATGTTTTTGTGGAACCATTGGTTCGTCGAGGCCGCAGTCATCCCCGATCTCTCCCCCGGGAAACTCATGCCTGCCGCTCTAAAAGCTCCCCTTCCCCTTCTCGACTCTGGCTTGTTCTCAACACTCTCCTAGCTCTAGCTGCAATCAGAGTATGCAAGCTGGCCACAAAGCCGCGGGCGTTGTAATCTAATTGGTAGTGCCACACCCCCTAGATTTGTTTGTTAATTGCGCATGCGCATAACATTTATGGGCGGGATTGTTAAATGCACTTTGACCTCTGCGTAGCGCTGCTGAGTGTATGCATTGAGGAGAGATGGCAACTGGACCGGGTACGGGTAGCAGTGGGATCCAGCTGAATATCTATGATCTCAGCCGAGGTTTAGCTGCCCAGCTTTCTCCAGCCTTTCTAGGCAAGTTGATACACTCGCATCCAATATTATTGTCGGTCAATTTCTTACACAGGGAAGCAAATTGATGGCGTTTGGTGAGGGAAAACTGAACCTGTGTTACTGAGTGTATAATGTCGTATCTTAGGCACACAGGCATAGTGGTGTATGGACTGGAGTACTTCTTTGGTGGAATGGGTATCGAATTCTGCAACCCTGTAATTTGGCCCTGTTTGGTGGCAGTATAAAAACTTACCATTCTTGCTGTATTCTTTAGGGTTGCACGGTGATTGGTAGCCCCACAAAAGTAGTTGACTTGGGAGAGACACACGTTCCAAAGGACGTGTTTATGGACTACCTTTTCGAGCTCTCGTCGGAATATTTGTAAGTCGAGTTTCAAACTGGAGTGCCGAGCAAATTGAGATGAGCAAATTGAGATAACCAATTTTCTCCCTCGAAAGTTACCTGCTGTATATTACCCCGAGAAACCAAGGCACCTACTGTACATGAGCTATTAAATTATGTATATGTTCCATTATTCCGCAAAAGTCTACAAACTGTTCTCATTTTTCACTCTCCTGGACTTTAATGTGTATTAGGCCTGAGAAATACGATCTTCTGGAGCACAACTGCAACAACTTTACCAACGATGTATCGCAGTTTTTAACTGGGAAACCCATACCTTCCTACATCACCGGGCTTCCTAAGGAAATCCTTGATACGTGAGCTCTCAATTTTTAGAGTATATGTAGTACAAATCTATAGGTGGATTTATTCTATCTTTTTCTCTAGTCCATTCGGGGCTCAGATGAGACCACTACTTGATGTAATGTCTGGTCCGAATGGAGGAACTCCACTAACACAACAGTCCGCAGACAAACCAACCAAAATGCCATAAATATTTAATGTAGGTTTTGTGTTTTTAATCCCATTGTAGTTAACGAGTGCCTGCGTTTTATTTTAAATTGTATGCATTAAATATTGATATGCATTTCATAATCCTGTCACAAGTTTGTCACCTTACAAATAACATGACAAGCAAGGTCTTATAGCGTTAAATCTACACTATCTATGTAACTGCTGTGATTAATCCCCTCAGCTTAGTGTGGATCAGTTTCTCAACACTCGCTGTGCATGAAATCAACGGCCGCCTGTGACATGTGCACGTCCTCCATCTGTTCGTCGGTCACACACGTCATGCGTAGCTCAGAATTGTTTGTCATCTCCTCGAGTGTCTTCAGCATGAACTGCATGCTCTGTGGGACGTGCGTCTTGAATTCTGCAGGTTCATAGCAAACGCTGTCATCTCCGGGTAAATTGCTAATGTCCCCGTAATCAGACACGATATTTCCGCCCGAGAGCTCCAGTTCGCGATTGTCGTCGAGGTAGATCGACGCTCGTTGCGAGTCGATAGCCTGCCAGCGGGAAAAGATGGAGTCAATCTGGGCCAAATGGAGGATGTAGGCGGGATCGTTTGCCGGTTCGTCAGAGCACATCTGTCCGCCGACGAAACAACGAACGTTGACGTGAATGAAAACTTGGAGAAACTGGTGGAACTGTGTGAAATCTTCCGCTGGTAGGGTCAGTAGGTCTTGCTCGATGATGGCTCGACTTGGGAACATCTGCATGCGATACTCTCTCTGCAGACACCCTCCCCCGACAATCTCAAACCGGTCGAACCTGAAAGGCCCGTTTTCGACGCAGCCATCCTTTGCCCTTGCCAAGTCTCCGAATCCACTGTCCGGGTTCCATACCGGTGTCATGTATGGGGTCATGGGAACCGCAGTCCAATCCCAGTACGGAATGGTGACGCGACAGTCCACCTCTTGAAGGAGGTCTTCGTACTGAAGCAAGAAGAATCGGTTCCACGGGAAGAACTGGCCGACTGTTGGGTCTGTACTCTGAGCCAGTGTTGAAACTGAGGCAGAGTACTGATTCACTAGAGCCTCGTACTTGGCCCTGTACTGTGTGTCAGTTGCTACTGTGATGACAGTCTGGATGTAGCGCTGTCGATCAGCCACAGAGAGAGAGGCGAAATCACGTCGAACGCGGCAGCAGTTGACAAGAACACCTCCCCTGCATGTACACCTTCTCTGGCACGAGTCATAGACAGTAGCTCCATCTCGACAAGCTGGGGAGAAAAAAACAAATAGCGTTGACACAAACTCCTCGATTCTGTACACAGTGGAACCTCCAAACAAGGATCCTGCATAATTATAGGGCACCTCTCTATTGCTTCTGCACATAACTTCTGATTATGGGACACCTCTGAATAAAAGAACACTTTCGAAGTACCCAAGTGTCCTTTATTCACAAGTTGCAGTGTATACCACACCAACACTCACTCTGGCTCCGTATGATGCACTGCGGCACTTGTCCGGTCCACGTTCCAGACGACTCGCACTGCCTGGATCCGGGACCAACCAGCTCGTATCCACTGTCGCACTCGTAATAGACTGTTGCCCCCACTCTGAAATCATCTCCTATCAGAGTCCCAGATTCAGGGGTGCCGGGGTCACCACAGCCGTTGGGGGTAGTGCCTGGAGATGAAGCAGACAAAAAATGAAGGAGCTAACATGCCTCTACTCCAAAAGAAGTCATCGTGTGCCAAGTACAAACCGATAGATAAAACTGTGAAGGAGCTAATGTGCCTAGCTCACTACTATTCTGTGATTCTTCACCAATAAGCTTGGCCAATAGTAGAATGTAAAAATTGCTACATGTAATTGAGGGGTGGGGGGCAGAAATGTTCTTACTCTCGCAGGTTGGAGGTACGCCGGTCCAACGTCCGCTGCGAGCGCACTCTCTGGTGGCAGACCCCACGAGGGAGAAGCCAGTCTGACAGTTATAGGTTGCCACCGAGCCCAGGATGACGTCAGTGAGCACAACGTACCCATTGAGAGGATCAGGAAGGCCGCCACACTCTACAGCTGCAGAGAACAATCGCAATTGGACTGAAAAGCTCATATATGTTTGATAGCTGTCATGAGATGGGCTTATGAATGTTTGAACTTGGAGCAGGTACCATAGTGAGAAAACAACGTCTCACGGATTTCACGTTGTGAACACATTTTGCGTAGCAACACTATGTACCAATCTGTGGCAGTTTTCTCCCACATTTGCTACCAAACCACTCCCTCAAATTTTCCTGCTGCGGCTTGTTGGGTTTCATTCCGTACCTGAGCAAGTGGGTTCGGAACCGGACCATGTGCCGTCAGCCTCACATCTCCTGGTGACGGAGCCGAGAAGAACGTAGCCAGAGTTACAGGTGTACATGGCCCGTGAGCCGAGCGTTGTACCCATCACCATTACCTGACCGTTCTGCGGTGGCTCTAGCAGACCACAGTCAACACCTGCACACACACACACACACACACAGTTCCATAGAGTCATTTCGAAGCACTGTAACACACATTGTACATACTTCTGAGACATGTCAAAGCACTACACCCAGTTTATAAGCCTGTTCGTTTGATATTATGTATGCAGTGCGGAATAATGGTCAGCTAGTGGTTTGTACTATCTGTTACATACGTTGGCAGGTTGGAGCGTTTCCTGTCCATCCACCACGGGCCCCTTCGTGGCATCTTCTGGAGGTAGTTCCAACCAGAATGAAGCCATTGTTGCAGCGGTAGCTTGCCACAGAGCCCACGGTTAACCCTGACACCGATACCTCGCCGTTTTCTGGAGCCTCCAGCTCTACACAAGTGAACACTGAAAAGAAGAGAAAAAGACATGCATTAACACTGAGTTCTCAAGATTGCAGCCGAGTGTAGACTATCTATATACCTTGTCTTGGGATGCAAGAAGGAGCCTCGACTGACCAAAGGCCGTTCCCCTGGCAGATTCGTATCTCTACCCCCTGCAATACAAACCCTCCGTTGCAGCTGTAAGTTGCCTGGGCATCAATCTCAGTCCCAGTGGTTGTGACTCCACCGTTGGGGATGGGAGGGAGAATGCCACAATCGATGACTGCAAGGAGGATGTGCATTTTTGCATTAGATAAGAATACGGCAAGTACTCATGCTAGGATCATGCATTATTGATGTGAAGAAGAGGTCCATGAGGTTATTATAATAATTATGTTCTTAAGTCACGGTCTTTGGTACAGCAAGGAGGCTTTTCAGTCATGCTGTGCTTTAAGCTAATAACTTTGTTCGTAAAAAATGGACGTGCAGGGTTTCTTCTCACTTCTGCAGCTGATAGATTCCCGAGACCACTGCCCAGTGGCGAGACACGTGCGAGTTGTGCTCCCCACGATCCTGTAGCCTCTGAAGCAAGTGTAGGTGGCACGCGACCCTCCAATGGTGCCCGTTGAGAGGGTGAACTGCCCATTCGGTAAGAAGGGTGGCTGTCCACAGTCAATCTCTGAAGGTGGAGGCCCTACATAATCAAGAAATCGTCAAAATATTTCTATTGCCAGAAGAAATCGTCAAAATTTTTCCGTTGCCAGTTTCTCTTATAATACTTACGTATGCATGTGGGTGCCTCTCCGCCCCATATGCCATTTAGTCCACATCTCCGTACTCTGCCTCCAGACAGTATGTAGCCATGGTTGCATTCGTATTCAGCAGTGTCGAGATAGTCCCTGCCGTTCACGATCACTCGTCCGTTGGCTGGATTTGTCAGATCTGGACACTGATTAGCTGTGGGAGTATACATGCAAACATTTGATGCCCACTGCGTCAAATTTTCTTCGCATTGTAGTACAAAAATTGTTTCAATCTCTGTAGGGGTTTTCATATTGAGCTTACAAAAGCTCTAGTATGCCCATTACATAAGGCTACTTAAGGCTACTTTGCTAGTAAGCTCAAGTAGTAGGGGAGATTTTCAATATGTACTTGGCTCAGCGAGTAGAAAGAAACACTAGTGTAGGTGGCTAGCTTACCAACGCAGACTGGTTCTTCACCAGACCACTCTCCAGTGATCTGACAGATTCGGGACTGCGATCCTCTGGCGATGATGTATCCGTCGTTGCAGTTGTACGTCGCCGTGAAACCAAACGATGTCCCCGAAATGAGAATCTGTCCGTTCTCTGGTCTCCCTAACTGGCCACAGTTCACCTCTGCATACCAATAATGCGCAAGTTTAAAACTTGTCCATAAATGAGGTTTCAAACCTTGGCAAACAGGTTCATCGCCACTCCACTGGCCACTCTCTATACATTGTCTGATGCCCTTTCCCATCAATACAAATCCGTCTCTGCAAGTGTAGGAGGCAATTGATCCGAACAGTGTGGAATCAAACTCCACAAAACCATTGAAAATGTCCTCAAGTATTCCGCAATCAATCGCTGCAATGAAATTTAAGTGATTTAGTATTCCGTGTAATTATACGATTAACGTTTAACGTTTAGAATAGTACAGTTGTAGTGCAAGACTTACGACTGCAAGTAGGGTCGTTTCCGGTCCAAATTCCTCCATCGACGCAAGTCCGAATTTCATCTCCCTCCAGGTAATATCCCTCGAAACATTCATAGCTGGCGATTGAGCCAATGGTGGTGCCCGTAACCTCGACATCTCCATTTCTCGGAGGTTTCAATGGACCACAGTCAGCAGCTGCATAAAGTACAGATGGTGCACATTGACTCAAACTTCAAGATACTCCACAACCACCACATCAACTCTTGGCAAGTACACATACATGTTGGACTATCTGCTCCACATTGACCCCCACATAGTAGGGAAAGCTCATTTTACTGGACACAAACTGTATCACAAGTGCCCATAATTAAGTCATTCTGGGGTTTCAACCGTTTGTAATGAGAATCCACTAGATGGAGCTGTATAGTATGTGGACCCATGTATTATTAACCTTGGCATATGGGAACAACTCCACTCCAGAAGCCGTTGTTGAGGCAGGAGCGAGTCTGGCTCCCAATCAGGTTGAAGCTAGTGTTGCACGAGTAGGTGGCTGTACTGCCGGGTAGTCGACTGGGGACTATCACAAGACCATTTTCTGGGCTCTGCAGATCTTCACACTCAATAGCTGTAATGAACACAACAGAAGTAAAGCCCAATTATCATTCATGTTGAGTGCCCTCGAAACTAAGCAAGCTTGAAGAAACCAAAGATGCTTGGTTTTTTCTCTCTTTCTTGCTGAGAAAATGGACTCTAACTATCTATGCAGCACAAACATATGTCGGACTGCTTACACTCGCAGACAGGTGCCTCCCCAGACCACTCCATGTTGCTCTGACAGACTCTAGTTACAGAGCCAACCAGTTGAAACGGAGCGTCACAGTTGTACGTCGCCACGGATCGGAAAAAGGTTCCCTGACTGAACGATATGTCTCCATTCTTTGGAATCTCCAAAAGACCGCAGTCAATTCCTTCGTTAAGAGAAGAGTTGATCATTCACACGGGGGATATGAAAATAGAAATGGAAAAAAACTAATGAAAGTGGCTAATCTGTGCTCACTTCGACAGGAAGGCTCTTGATCAGACCATTGTCCGTCAGCTTGGCATGTTCTCTCTTCGACTCCCTCGAGACGATACCCAGGGAAGCAAACGTATGCAGCCACAGCTCCGAAAGAGGTACTTGTGAAGCTAACACGACCGTCCTTCGGAGGATCCAGAAAACCACAGTTCACAACTAAGGATGGTGACGAAAGGTAATGAAGGTTCGATGGAGGGTTTTGTGCAGGTTAGGCTTACTGCTGCAGAATGGGGCAGATCCACTCCAGAATCCGTTGGCCTGGCAGGTTCTAACTTCATCGCCCTCCAGCTGATAGCCTTCTGTGCAAGAGTATGTTGCCTTACCTCCGAACTGGGTGCTAGTTGTCACGATGTTGCCATTCTGCGGCGGCTCAAGGTTGCTGCACATCGAAACTGAGAAATGGAGTGTATTGAACAGTGCAGGGTCAACGAGGAGATGAAGGGAAGAGGTGAATCTTACTCTGGCAAGTTGGAGCCTGTCCAGACCACGTGCTGTCTGCCTGACAATATCTAACACTGACTCCAACAAGTCCAAACCCGACCACACACCTAGACGAGAGACGAGACAAGGAAATGCGGTATTGTAAAAAGTCAATGTCGAGAAAATGATTGAGATGAGGTGGATGTTGACCTGTAAGTTGCCGTGGAGTCAAATGTGATTCCAGAGAGGGTGACCTCTCCGTTGGCTGGGTCTGGAAGATCGGGGCAGTTCACGGCTTGGCACACCGGCTCTCTGCCACTCCAAGTCCCCTGCGAGAGGCAGGTCCTGTCTGCCGCACCTCGCAGAACGAAACCTTGCTGGCAAGAGTAGCGTGCCGTGGACCCTACGGTCACTCCCCGAACAAACACTTGGCCATTATCCGGAGCTACCAGTAGAGGACATACGTTTCCTATTGACAAAACAAACCAAAGAGAAACAGTAAAGATGACGTATATGATAAATGGAGGGTGGTGGCTCACCAACGCAGAAAGGGGCAAAACCGGACCATTCTCCATTGCTGTGACACTCTCTCATCTCTTCTCCTTGTAGTGAGTAGCCGTCGACACAAATGTAAGTGGCAGTGTCACCAACTTCGAATCCGGTAGTGAAAACTTGACCATTGTCCGGATCATCCAGAGAGCTACAAGTAAAGACTGTGGAGCAAACATTGATTATATATTATAGTGTTGTTAACCCTCGGCGCGCATGCGCAGCGAGGGTTACAGTATATAGTAGTGTGTGTGTCTGTCTCTCTGTCTGTGTGTGTGTCTGTTACCACGTTTTCTGCCACCACGCGCAACAAACCGGCCAAAAAGCGACACCAACAGGTTCAGCGATACACTGGCTTCATTTTAAAAATGAAAAATACTGCGTTGCGTGAAAAGCAAGTGAACAAGCCAATATGCTAATTAGCACAGGCTTACCTCGACCGGTGTCGCGGTACATTTCATCCCCCCGAATTTTTATCCGGCCGGATAGGATATTCTATCCCCCCGGATAAATTTTCCTAGGATATTCTATCCGCACCCGGGATATTTTATACCCCGTGCTGTGCGTTATTAGGAGTGTCTAAACGCAGGCGGGGTGTGTTGTTTTGAGGTTCTGTGGGGGATTTCAACGTTACAGAATGCGATGACAGCCTTGTTTGGAGTTACACCAGCGGACTGTAGAACACTACCGGATATCCCAGCGAGCGTGGGGCTCAGGTTCGCAGGTGAAGGCGAGCAGACCCGCGCAACCGCTGTGTCTCGAAGAGAAAGAGAGTGCAGTCGTGCAGATTCAACTCGGTATGAGCAGCGACGGCGGCAACAAAATGGTCCCGCGCGTTTAGATGCGCAACCGTATGCGCAGAAACTTTTCTTATTAGAGGGATAAAATATCCGGACCCCGGATATTCCACACTAAGAGTATTCTATCCGGCCGGATAGAATATACTATCCCCCCGGATAAAATACACGGGGGATAAAATATACTGTGACACCGGGTCCGCTGGCTCTGTGTATCTTGAAGGCACATGAAGTCACAACGAAGAGCGTGTATCGACTACCGCATGCTATCTACTACTGCAGCTAGCCCGTGTAAGACTCTCCGCGAGCTAGCTACTAGCGGGAGTACATCATGCGCAGTTCGCCGAGGGTTTGCACTTTAGTGCTTCATTTACACTGTTCCCATTCAAGTAATGGTGGTGGTCTGACGGATAAGCACCCCCTCTCTTGATCGTGAGGTCCCTGGTTTTCGATCCCGGGTACGTGTGTACGCCTTTTTTACAATGATGTAATAGGAGTGTTGGTATATATGGAACGTTTTTTCATCACCTCTCCAGGCCAGCCTGAGTGGCTAGGTGGTTAGAGTCGTGGGGACTGACACCATAGGTGCGGGGTTCGTATCCCGATCCCGCACTGAAAGTGTCAGGTGGTCCAGAGCATTGGCTGGGAACAGCTCTGGTTCCTCCCCTTACCCACACAAATCTACCACTGACCCATGTTTCTCAAAGGGCAGCGTACAGTTCGGCATAGCACTGCGTCCGTAGACGTCTGTCTGGAGAGATGGAGGGCTGGCCGTTTTTTTTCAACCTTAGATTTGTGTTTTTTTTTGCACTAAACAATCCACGGGTAATACTTCAACCTAATATTTTTTTTACCCTCGAACAGAAATAGGTAGGTAGGGCCTGCCATTTTTTGAAATAATCCATGCTGTTCTTGACCATCAATTGTGGTGGTGCCACACTTGTGTATGGGTTCCACATTTCTATATAGTGTGCCGAGGGTTTGCACTTTAGTGCTTTTCGTTTGATTTGCAAGATTTTTCAGTGCTTACTTTGACAAGTAGGCTCCTCTCCTGACCAAATTCCGTCGACCTGGCAAGTTCTGATGGACGCTCCCATCAGTACATAGCCCTGACGACAAGAATATGATGCCTGGGATCCAACTGTCGTGGTTAGTATGGTGACTGATCCAAATGCAATGTCCGGTAGTCTTCCGCAATCAACCGCTGCAAGAAAAGAGGGAGAAAGCAATACAGTGGAATCCCTCTAATCCAGATACCAAAGACAGTGAAATGTCCTTATGTTAGCAGTTATACACTGAAAGGAAAGTGTCCTATTAGAGAGATGTCTACATTCCAGGGGTCTCCTTAGAGATCTCTATTGACTTTTACGCCTGGTGTCTCAGTTACTTACGTCTGCAGGTGGGCGGAGTTCCAGTCCACTCTGCACTCTTCTGACAGATTCTCAGCTCCTCTCCCTCGAGGAGGTAACCAGGGAAACAAGAGTAGGTGGCAGTGGCACCGACCCTGTTGCCAATCTGGATCACCTGACCGTTGTCGGGGAACTCCAGAACCTCGCACTGTACCACTGCAGGAAAAAGACAAGGCATACAGCTCACTGGAGCAAGTTCAGTCGCCAACATTCAAACAAGTCCAGGTTCCAACAACTATACTAAAGCAACTGTGTACCAGTATTTCAAGTGGGTATTGTATCAGACTACGCTATAACTTAACTTGGTACCAACATTCGCAGTGAGTGTATTCGACTAGCACATTCTCATCATACCTTGGCAGAATGGCGGAATGCCGGACCAGGAGCCATCTGCCTGACAAGTTCTCGTATCCCCTCCGACCAGAACGTAGCCGCTGTCACAGACGTAGGTGGCAGTGCTGGTGAATTCGAAACCAGTTACCTGAACATCTCCATTGGTTGGTGCCGGTAGATCAGAGCATGTGACAACTGTACAAAGGAACAATATTGTCTTGCTCAACTACATCTCAGTTTAGTTCCAAAATGTGTAATTTTAAAAGAAAGATCGGTTTTGGCTTTTATACTGTCAGTGAGTGTTTGCAGTTGAGAATGAGACATACCTTCACAAGTTGGTGCAGAGCCAGACCATTGCCCGTTGGCCTGACATACTCTGGAGACCACACCCCTGAATATGTAACCAGTGTTACAGCTGTAGGTTGCCGTGGCACCGATGCCGGTTCCAGCAATGGTGACCTGCCCATTACTCGGGTTGTCGAGTGATCCACAAGTTGATGCTGCAAAGTTTTACATCGACAATGCAATTAATTACCCCTCAATAGTAATATGCTTGGTGTGAAGCACTTTTACTTATGGTAGTTGGACTCACGTGTACAGGTAGGCTCTCGTCCAGACCACACCCCCGTAGCAAGGCAGGTACGAACAGATGTCCCCTCAATGGAGAATCCGGAGTCACAGACGTAGGTGGCAGTTGAAAGAAATGTGGTGGTTGTCACTTCGACCCTCCCTCTCGGTATGTCTGCCAATCTTCCACAGTCAACAACTGTGCGAAAAGCATCGTGAACTTCTAACACGGCCTCCCATAAGACCCAAGCAAGCCTGACTACTCTCTAACAGAGTGTATAGGTTCATTCTATGCACTGTCCTGACCACTAACTATATTTCCGAGCTGAAAAATGGTACAATCCTTCAGACTGCCTGCCAAGACCTTTCCCAGCTAGGGAAGCCACTCTCTCAGTACTAGTAAGTGTGTTTACTACTCACGGACACATCTTGGTTCCTGTCCGCTCCACTCGGAGTTGCTCTGGCAGACTCGTGTCGACGCTCCACTGAGTCTGTAACCATCGCTGCAAGAGTAAGAAGCCTGCGACCCGACGGTGCGAACCGGAGCCACCACTCTCCCATTGGCTGGAGCTGGGAGCCTGGGGCATCTGATAGCTGCGGTGGAAAATACAATGCAGGTATTTATTCCAGCAAATTTAGGGATTGGGGTCTGGAGGAGAGTATGCTGACTTACGGACACAGGTTGGTTCTTGTCCGGTCCAGATTACCAGTCCTTCTCCAATGTCAATACACGTGCGAGTCGCTTCTCCTTCTAGCGAGAAGCCCTCGTTACAGCTGTAGATTGCTATTGAATCCACTGTTTGAGCTATGACTGACACTCGCCCATTTTGTGGAGGCGACAAAGCAGGACAGAATGATTCTACAGAAGAAACACAAACAACCCTGGTAATCCACACAAGCAGTTTGAAACGACAGTGATTCAGTTAAAACGTATCGTACCAATGCAGACTGGGTCAGTGCCACTCCACTCTCCATTAATCTGGCAGGTCCTGATCTTCGCTCCCTTCAGCTCGTAGCCACTGTTGCAGAAGTAGGTGGCAGTGGAGGAAGGTGTGTCACCCGTGATGATCACCTCTCCATTGACGGGGTCTTGGAGCTGTGGGCATCTTTCCTCTGTACGCACAAATATAGAGAGCACCACAAGTAAGAATGTATGAAGTAGAAATCAGGAAACAAAATCTGATTTTTGTTGGGAAATGTGTGTAGCTACTAGATGAGTTTTCCATTGACTCACCAACACAAACGGGAGCCTCGAAACTCCATACTCCAGTAGTCTGGCAAGTTCTGAGAGTCACTCCCTCTAAAACGAAGCCAGGGCGGCAGGAATAGCTGGCCACGGATCCTGGAGTCCTGTCTGACACTGACACACTGCCATTGACTGGATCAGTTAGCTCAGAACACTGGATGGCTGTATTGGGAACCAGTGGATGTACACACATAAAGTAGAGATTGATGGCTTGGCTTACAGATGCAAGAGGGTTCCCGGTTGCTCCATTGTCCGCTGTTCTGACATGTTCTCCTCTCAGACCCACTGAGACGGTATCCAGGGTTGCAGGAATAGAGAGCCTGAGATTCAGGTCTCAGTCCAGACACATCCACTCTCCCGTTGGCTGGAGCACTCAACTCTGGACACTCAATGCCTGAAATCAGTCAATCTGTTAAAGTCGCTCCGTTCACAGGTTGAGTTTTGTGTACCTTCACAAATGGGTTCTTCCCCAGACCACTGTCCATTTGCACGACAGGTCCTCTGTGTATTTCCAACTAGAGTGAACCCAGTGTTGCATCTGTAAGTGGCCTGAGATCCAACTCTCAATCCGGAGATGTCCACCTGCCCATTTGCAGGAGGACCCAGGTTTGGGCACTGAATGGCTGATAGAAACAAAACAACACTCAGTGAGTCAGTAGAGGTTCAAAGGATTGGTGTACGTATGTATATACCTGTGCAGACTGGAGGACGCTGGCTCCATTGTCCATCGGACTGACAAGTTCTGGTCTGAGGACCATCTAGAGTGAAGCCTCTGTCACAGATATATGTGGCGGTAGAGGACGGAGTGTTGCCTGATACCCTAACAGCTCCGTTTTCAGGGTCTTCCAGATCAGGACAGATGATAGCTGGAACACAAGAACACAATCAATGCCATGCTTTGCTTCAATCTTCTCAATAGTTTGAAGTTCTCACCAGTGCAAGAGGGTTCCCGGTTGCTCCATTGTCCGCTGTTCTGACATGTTCTCCTCTCAGACCCACTGAGACGGTATCCAGGATTGCAGGAATAGAGAGCCCGAGATCCAGGTCTCAGTCCAGACACATCCACTCTCCCGTTGGCTGGAGCACTCAACTCTGGACACTCAATGCCTGAAAAATCCGAATTTGTTTAAAGTTTTTCTGTTCATAGGCTAACTGTTTGGTGTAGCTACCTTCACAAATGGGTTCTTCTCCAGACCACCGTCCATTTGCACGACAGGTTCTCTGTGTATTTCCAACTAGGGTGTAGCCTGCGTTGCATCTGTAGGTGGCTGTGGAGCCCACTGTCCTGCTTCTCACAATCACTGAACCTCCAGGGATATCTCTCAGTTGAGGACACTCTATGGCTAGTGGAAAGCATGGATACTGAATGAGGCGCAACCATCAACCACAGCAGGAGGTTAGAATCTCACAGTAGCAGGTTCTTTTAAAGACAAACCTCTACTATTAGGACCTAACCCACCAATGCGATGATATAAAAAGCTGTAAGTAAGACCAACCTATGCAGACGGGCTGTCTTCCAGACCACTGGGAGTTTGCCTGGCAAGTCCGTACATCACTACCCTGGAGCCTGAATCCTCTGTTACACTGGTACTGAGCAACAGAGCCAAATACGGTTCTTTCAAACTGTACCACTCCGTTTGCTGGAGGCTCTAGTGGGCCACAGTCAATCACTACAAGAGTGGGTGAATAATGTTGAGCAATGAAAGTGGCTAGGAGAACCTTCAAGGAATTATGCAAAATCATTCTCTATAATTGCCTTGGGACGAATAATGGGTTACGTCGTTGTTGTTTTGTGTAGGTAGCCAAGGCCGCACCCTCTCCCTAGTCAACACACAATATGTTGGACCCCAACAAGTGCTGCTGCCATATGTCAGCATGCAGCCGGCGGCCTAGTGTTGTGCCGGGGACAAAAGGAGGCAGAGCTCTGAACAGCTCAGTCTGTTTTTGTTTCGTCTTGCCTCGGAGGACAATGGAGCTCAGTGAAACAACGACAGGAAGTTGACTCGGGCATACGTCCAATTGGCACATATGTTGCCGAATTTGTGTTGTCTTACAACTGTTTCATTTCCCGTTAAGTGGGGCTGGCCCGTTTTCCCGAAGATCTACAAGCCCACTATTACTTTAGCAACATGCAATCTATCAGTGCATGCTATTAAAACGTTTACCTCTGCAAATTGGTGCCTCTGGCTGCCATTTTCCTCTAACACACTGTCTAGTAGCGGCTCCAACAAGTACGTATCCTTGGTTGCAGCTGTAGGTGGCCCTCAATCCAGTCACAACCACTTTACCATTCCTCGGGTTTTCAAGACTCTGACAGCCAACAGCTACATGTAATGCAAAAAAAACAGCTCACAATTGAGATCGAAAGAAAGAAACACTTTGGAAGGTCAATTGAGGCTCACACCTTCACAAGTTGGGAGGCTTCTTGACCACTGGCCATCACTGAGGCACTTTCTGTAGCCGTATCCCTTCAGCTTGTATCCTTCGAAACACTTGTACTTGACGTAGGATCCCAGAGTGGTACTCCTCAGCCACTTCATGCCGTTTTCCGGCTGACCTGGGTCTCCACAATCCACCACTACAAGGGAAATATAAAGAAGCATCTTCTTGTGTGAATGTACCACTGATAGTACTTGCTGTAAGCTTATGCATAGGCCGTGAGCTGGTTGAATTTCCACTGAAGGATTGACATATTGAGCTAATACAGTGACAGGAGGACTCACGTCTACATTCTGGAATGGCTGGAGTCCATCTCCCATTGCTCTGGCAGATCCTCAGCTTGGCGCCCACCAGAAGGTACCCGGCTTTGCACGAGTGGAGAGCCTTGTTGCCCGCCGTAGTCCCGCCAAAGATAGTCCAGCCGTTCCCCGGTGCGCCCGGCTTCCCGCAGCTCCTGTAGTTGTAGTAGGTCCGCCTTTCTCGCAGCAGGGCAGAGTTTGGAGCTGAAAATGGAAGTCGTTGAAGTCAGTCATTTGTCACGAATCGCTAGCGCGGAAGAGTTGTTGGATCGCTAACGCGACTGTTTAAGATTGAGCTTGCTTACCTTCGATTTCGGTTTCGCTCGGCGCGGCGTCGCATACTGCGAGGAGAACGAGGAGCAAACATGCCCCCCTCATTGCTGGCGGTCGCAGCATCTGTTGCACCCAAAGACGCTGCGCAAAATTTTTACCAGCAATATGTGAAGTTTTTCAGCCGTTTCTTGCGAAAATTAAAGCTCCTTGACTATTTTACTCAGATCTTATATCTGCCGTCTCGATGAGAAGCCTCGAAAACGCATCGAGCAGATCGAAAAGATCGAAAAACCCGCGCATACGCATGCGCACTAAGCGCTGTTATTGGCGTGGTGTAACGTGCCGCGCATGCGCAAATATATTTTACGCGCCCCCCACGAGAGCGCCCACATGGTGAGCTATAATACCGGCGCCGTCTCTCATCTCGATCGAAGTACCAGTCATGGCGGACTTCCAGGCGATCCTGAACAACCTTCTCTCCGGCGACAATGACACCAGGAACCAGGCAGAGGTTAGAACACGGTCGGGCGGGGCCGTATTGCACTGCGCCCCGTTGGATACACCACCACACCTGGTGGACTACAGATCGAGCTTGAGGCGGCCTGTATTTCCCCACAGGAGCAGTTCAATGGATTGGCACTCAGCGTAAAGCTGCCGCATCTCGTGACGGCTCTTAGAGCGCTGGGAGCATCGGCTGAGGTCAGTAGCTAGCTGCCTCTATACTCCCTTCCCATACCTCACTCCCCTCCCTCTGCCACACTGCTCACAGGTCAAGACAATGGCAGCAGTCCTATTGCGGCGAGTGTTCCTGCAGCTAGACTACGGCGACCTGCACAAAGAGGTGGACCCTGGCGTTCTGAGACAATGTCAGACGGAGCTCCTCCAGGGCCTGTCTTCCGAGCCTCTCCCTCCCATTCGCAGGAAAATCGGAGACGCTGTCGCTGAAATGGCTCGATCATCAATTGGTATACAATCATCTATTGGTATATTATATAGTGAAGCCTCTGTAAAGTACGCAAATGAAACCAACCATTGCCCACTAAAGGTATTACCACCTGATAATACACATGTTTTAAAGAGGTGTCCTATGCGTGGAGTGTCCGGTATAAGAGGTTCAGTTTTGGAGGACAAGAATGTTGAGAGGAAGTTGTTGCATAGTGACAGAGATTGTGTGTCACTGCAGACGATGACAATGTGAACCATTGGGTGGAGCTGCTCTCGTTTCTCTTTGAGTGCTGTACGTTGGAACAACCTCACCTGTACGAGTCAGCTCTACACATCATTAGGTCAGTCACCTGGGAAACCGTACACACCATATATAGCTCTATCCTGTGTGCTTCTCTCTTTCCTGCATGTAATACCCTCTCCCTCTCTCTCCTCTCTTCTCTCTCTCCTCTCCCTCTCCCCTCTCTCTCTCCTCTCTCCTCTCTCTCCTCTCTCTCCTACCTCTCCCCTCTCTCTCCCCGCTCTCTCTCTCCTTGTCTAGCGTGGTTCCTGGAGTGTTTGCAAACCAACTGATCAACTGTCTTGACGTCATCAAAGGCTTATTGCTCAAAGCTCTACAAGCCCCTCAGAATGAAGTAATTTCATCCACATTTTAGCCATGATTAGTGAACCCCCCCTCGTAGACACACTAAACGAAGTAGATTAATGTGCATTTCTGGCTATAAGTAGGCAAAGCCTTCCGTTACACGTGAAAGAATTTACAGCTGTGATTGCTCAAAACTTAGTCTTATAAGATTTCTAGTGTATTTTAGCTGTGATTTGTGTGAAGAGTGATGGGCCCCTGGACTATTGCGCCTGACACAAGTCCTATATAAAAAGGCAACATTACAACTCCAGCAAATTTGTATGTTGGCTCCTAGAGCAGTTCAAGGGTCACAGTCAATTGCACAGCATTCATTTTTCAACATCGAGTGTATATAAGCACGTAGCATCTACAGTATTGCCTATTGTGATGGCTACCACGTACAGTATTTCACCTGCATTGCTGGTAATGTAAACTGTACATGTTTTCGTTGCATGCTTCAAATAGCTCACGGATGATGGTGTAGGTACAGGACATTATATTATGTGTTACTCATGAATATTCATAAGTTTGTGGTTATGACGTAACTCTATATGCTGTGAAAGTGTGCTGGAATATGTGGGACTGGGGTTTCCAAAAGACTGGAGAGCCCATAATGTGTTCAATACACTGATGTGCTCATTCCACTCACTAATATGAACACTTTATTCCCTTGGTGTCCGGATTAGAAGGTTCCACTCTATACTAGATGTGTGTTTTTCCGTGCCAGGTGCAGTCAGAGGCATTCAAGGCGACAGTGGCGTTCATTACGCACCTGGACTCTGCCCAGTTGAGAAGCAGGTTCATAGACATGCTTCCTCTCCTGCTCGCAGTGAGTTCGCAGCTGTCACTCACACACAACTCTTTTCACTACGTATGTACCACAGTTCTTTGTATATACGCAGTATTGAACTACACATATTCTGGACCTGTGGCTTATTGTGAGGGTCGTGCCGATGAAATGAGCTAGTGTTCTTAGCTGTGGTTCAACTGTGCCTATTGTATGTGTGCCGAATTTTCGTGGCGTATAATTTTGCTGGTTGGCTGATTTCACGTAAAACTTTTTTTTGATGAGTAGTGAATTCCACTGACGGTTGTAGGTTTAGTTATGGTTTGAAGCTGTTGTGTGAAAGAAAAATTGTGTCAATTTTGAAGGTTGTAACATTTTCTCCTCCTCCCTCCTCCCTCCTCCCTCCTCCCTCCTCCCCTCTTCTCTGTCTGTGCCATAGATAGTGGGTAAGAGTGTCGAGGGACAAGAAGATGATTCCCTGCTGAAGGCGTTCATTGACCTCGGAGAGCAGTGTCCCAAGTTTATGAGGCCCCAGTTGGACGCCACCATTGAGCTCATGCTGAAGGTATTACGACACTATTGGATCTGTATGATCTGCGATGATAGTTACCGCTGAGTGGGGAATGGAGGCACTACGGCTCGGAGTTACAGCGTGCAGCACGAAGCCACGCCTACACCGCTCGTCATCGTGTTAGAGTCAGACACACTGAGGAGGGCGGAAAAGTCCGTCCTTAGTTTCATTGTGTCCTGATATCTGGTTTTGAATCTGTGTCCTGACTCAGGGGGTATCAGGACACACTCTCTCTTGTCCTGAATCTGTGTCCTAACTCAGGGGGTATCAGGACACACTCTCTCTTGTCCTGAATCTGTGTCCTAACTCAGGGGGTATCAGGACACACTCTCTTGTCCTGAATCTGTGTCCTAACTCAGGGGGTTCAGGACACACTATCTTCGTCCCGAATTGTGTCCTAACAGGGGGTACAGGACACACTCTCTCGTACCTGAATCTGTGTCCAATCAGGGGGCTGATGAGGACACTATTGTCCTGAATCTGTGTCTAATCAGGGG
>CASHTH010000406.1:0-43378 GCA_030341885.1 Geodia barretti
ATGGACCTCGCAAAGTATGGGAACAGACAGTGTGGGAAGTACAGGTGAGTCAATACACTACTGCTCTTAAATACTTCATAGAGCAGAAATTCCCCGGAGCTTTGCTCATGGAGGAACACCAGGTGCGTCTTTATGATTGGCGAGCGAGGTGTGCCTACCTAGGGCTAAATGATTCTATTAAGGGCATGTTCTACTCGATTTTTAATAATATTATTATGGTGCACATGAATAGTTGAAGGTAATTCTGAAAACTTGAATTGCTTGCGCTCACTAGCCAAAAATCATTTGTTCTAAAGTATGGGCTGAACACTGTGTGATAGGCCACTGATATGCCTCAAAAGGCTGGAGTCATATATATATTATATATATAAGAGTAGAATTTCCCTGCAGCTTTGCTCTAGAGGAACACCAGCATGACTATAAGTATGGGTTCAAAGCAGTGTGACCACTAACACAAAAAGAATGTGAGTGTGTCACAGTATAGTTGGACTGTGTTTTCTCCAGGGCTCAGTGACCTACCAGTTGCCCAGTGCTGGTCTGACGTGGTCCTCAGTGTTCCGTCAACTGGAGGCCAACAAGGACAGACTTGGTATCATTGACTACTCTGTCAGTCAGACCACCCTCGATCAGGTAGGACACTGCATGTCAGACATGTGGTAGCTTTGTTTGTCATTCTGGACTGCAGGTTTTCATCAACTTCGCAAAGCTACAGGAGGGTGTTATTGGTTGATGGTAATTTCTGGACAATGTACGCGTGTCACAAATACTGCTGTGCAGGATATATTATGCTTACAGTGGTTATTATACTCCACATTTATAATGTGTGTGCCTAATATAATAGGGGATTATGTCAATGAATTGGGGAACCTGAACAATTAAGCTTCTTTGTACATACGAGATTGCACAACACGACATTACATTGGATTGACAGTATGGACCTTAGTGGAGCAGTCTAGTGCCGTCATAGTAGCTGAGGTTACAACTAATACAGAGTGCTTACGTACACAAACCTATCTCCATGTCAACCACATGCACAGCATTGGTAAATTCTCACTTAAAAAGAGAGCCATAGCCAGACTTGCCAAACTTTATTCTAGATTATTCTGTCTCCGTTATGGAGGCAGTTTAGTTGGCAGTTCAGTTTTGTTGTCACCAGAAAAGGTTCTTGGGGCTCCACCTTCAACCTGGTCAAGTTCTTAGCAAATTAGATAACAGTGCTCTCTCACTTTTTGGATGCGCACAAAAATGCTCAACAAAGACACTCACAATCTGCTCATGTGTATTTCACCTCAACTTGACAATATATAAAAGGTAGCAAATGAAATTCTAAACGTTTGCTATTCAAGTTCTCTTGGAGTATGACTTTGTGTCTCTGCCCATTCCTCCAACTACCATCAGGTCGCTATAGATGGTAGAACAGTACAGCACGGAGCCTCCATTCCAACTCGTAATTGTCCACACACAATCCATTGACTAGTCACCTGGTCATAGTGATGGATCTCCTGTATATACATATATACCCCTCTCCTCCTACCAATAGCAAGTGTCCCTGGAGGCCTAATAGACTGGGGTGTTCCACCGGAGGTGTGCATGGGAAGAAGCTCATGCCAAATGCGTTGAGTCGCAGAGCCAGCTGATGTGACACTAGATGTCAGAGTAGGGAGATGAGCTACATAGTAGTTCTCTTTACCATCTAATGCGGAAATGGAGTAGCTATAATATATAAGCGTGGGTTAAGGATGAAAGAATGCATACCACACATAATTGAATTGATACTAAGTGTTTCCTTGTCATACAATGTGGATAGGCTGTGATAGGACTCAGTTGGCCCTCTCTTTCCTCGTTCATAAAGAAACTAGATATAGTCCTGCTCACTCTACACTGCCCTATGGACGGTACTAGTAACTGAATTAATACTACGTTACACTCAATCGCTGAATTTCTTACCACCTTCCAGTTATCTCAGGAATACCGCAAGGAAGTATTTTGGGTCCTCTATTGTTATTAATATTCGTCAACGATATTCCATCCTCTATTGGTTGTTCTCATATTATTTCTATTTGCTGATGATGCCAAGTGTCTAGAGAAAGTTTCCACTCCATCTGACTGTCCAAAATGACCTCCTTCGCTTGTCTCTATATGGGGCCAAAAGTGGAACCTGAAGCTGATACATTCCCTCTGTAAATCCAACATTACACACAGACTCCCATGGCTCTGGAACTCTCTCCCACCTTGATCATTCTATTCTTACCATTCGGAATCAAATTCTTGAAGTATTTTGGTCACATTTTGAATCTAATTTTATGAGTACGACTCCATGTACATTTCACTATATTTGCCCATGTTCTGTGTGTGTTAGCTTATCAATAGCAACTAATTACTCTACCACCTAGGTCACCAACACTTTGTTGGTGTTCCGTCAGTACATGTTAAAAAGTCTGTATGCCTGTCCTTTTTTTGTTTCTTGTCCTTTTCTTCATGTACTATGAGGCTCAAATAAGAAAAGCACTGAAGTGCAAACCCTCGGCGCATTGTGACGCTCAGGCGTAAGTAAACGCATGCGCCGTACCACTAATTGACGGGCTGGGTTTAGCTTTAGCGGTCTCTTAAAATTGCCAGCTCGCGCAGAGTATGACGCGGGCTAACTACACTACTAGATAGCATGCGAGAGGCGATACGCGCCCTGTGTTGCATCGTCTGGTGCCTGTGAGGTACGCAGAGCACGAGGATCGATCAGACCGTTATAAGCTATCCCGTCCGTTGTGTATTTGGATATTGGCTTTTTCGCGCTGTAGCTCTGCAACGGAGCAGTTTCAGAGAAAACCGCACATATATTCTGACCTTCATTGCCCGTTAAGTAGGTCGTATCCTTTGTGAGACGAACAAACACCCGAGAAGTGAGATTGAAAGTAACAGACACACAGACACACAAACCCAACTACCGTAACCCTCACTGCGCATGCGCGCTGAGGGTTAATAATGAGTGATACCCGATAACAGGAAAGGAAGAGCTCCTTGTAATGCGGATACCAAGAAGAAAATCTAAGGAGGACCGGGGCATAGCAACGAAGAGGAGGAAAAACAAAAGCAAACCAAAAAAGGAAAGGAAGAAGTGCCCTACGAGACAGGACTGTGTATGGGGTGGAAAGGGAGGGGAGGACAATGGAGCAGGGGAAAACACAAAAAACACAAAAGATACATGGGGAAGGCGATAAATGGAGGGAAAAAGGAGGTCAACATAACAAGAAGGGGGGGTAGGATAGAGAAAAAGGATAGGGGAAGAGTCCTAGGCCGGTGGGAGAGAGGGGGTGTGCGTGATGGGGAATAAAAAGGGAGATAATACGTAAGAGGACAAGAGGACGACTACAAGACGCCAGGGAACTAGGGGCACAAGAGAACGGTAGACAAGGAAGAAATGGATTCGAAGAAAGGGAAACACGAGGACAGCGGTAGGAGCGGCAAGGACTCGTATCCTTTGTGAGACGAACAACAACCCGAAAGTTTGAATTGAAAGTAACAGACCACGACACACTAACCCAACTACCCGGGAATCCCTCACCTGCGCATGCGCGCTGAGGGGTAATACTGAGTGATACCCGAGACAGGAAAGGAGAGCTCCTTGTGTATGCGGATACCAAGAAGGGCCATTCATATTTCCATTCTACAACGAATTCCATTCCTTCCCCTACCATTCTTTCTCCCATTCTTCAATCCTTTTCCAATACTGCGCAGAGTTGAATGCGCATGTGCATGACTGCAGAACGCACTGATTGCGCAATGCCCCCCACCGGGTGTGTATGCAATTGCAACTGTCGTGTGGAACCCCCGCTCCTGGTTAAGATGTCATAAAACAATACGGTTTACGAGGGATACCATATTCGGGCCATATTTACATTTGTTCAGGGATGAATAACCTAGTGTCTCTGTCCGAATGTGTTGAGATGCACTGGGAGTAGCATCTTCCACCTGATAAGACAGTCTTTGTAGCAGCGCTGCCATTTGTGTAAAGAATTCACTCGGGAGGGCGAGCTCATAGCGTCTGTGGGCTCAGAGTGCAGTGGACCGCTGAAGTTTCCACACTGATCGTTTGCTATATCCAACAGCGAAACAAGCAGAGTCTACGTCTGCGACACGTCAACAATCGTGTCACAATTCCTCAACAGCGACCTTGTCTCTTTATGGCAGCTTGGAAGTAAGGGCCCCGCGAAGCCTGGCGAATTTCAACAAACATGCCTCAGGGATAGAATGTGAAGCGTGTTGTAGCCGGCCATCTCAACAACAGTTCGATCTTTGATGCTAGTGGTTGTTACCTCTCGTCATAGCTCATACAGAGCCACGACCAAAGCTGTCAATATTCAGTGTGGCTGTGGGACCTGACGACTGGGTGTATGTGTAGAGAATAAGTCCAATCGTGTCAAGTACTATCACCAGGAGTTCTTTTGGCAAGAGGGTAAGAATGATGAGATTTGACGATCCATATGCAGTTGCCGTCAGTCCTGAGTGTCGTGTGTATTAGTTACACGAACAAGTGATCGAATTCAGCTGTTTCAAATGAAAAACTGCTCGTCTGGAAAAGCACTTTGATGTCTTTTGTATCATAATAATTAGAACCAACCATACTGTAGAGATGACGTTCATGAAAACAAAAACCTTTTTGTGCATATTTAACCTGTATTCACTAAGCAAGGGAGTTACAACCATCCCCATGTATGAGTTTTGCCCGGTTTGAGTGCACTGTCGCAGAACACGAGTTTTATACTCGAGTTATATATGTGTATAATTATTATACATCAAGATTTTAATCTACTGATGCAGCTAACGGTTTTCCTTCTGCACAATGCATCTTGTCTTTGCTGACACACACTTTTTCAATGGTTTACATTTCAGCTGATATGCATGCAATGAAGTTTATATACATTTAGCTTCTATATATTTTATGCATCTCTCCAAATTGTGATGCAAGAGTTTTACAGTTCGTCATTACAGTTGTGTTAAGTATTCGTATGTCTTGGTGAGTGAGATTTGGCGGAGCTTTCTTACCCCTTTGGATTCCCATCAGATTGTTTGAGTCCGCATTGGCCGTCAACGACAGTGGTAAATACTAACTACCCGGAACGCAAGGATGGTGAAGATGGACTGCAATCTGCCATCCGTCGTTGCCCCTCCATTGCGTAGACGACTTCTTAATATCGGCTTGGCGATGCAGCACTTGTTCAGCTTGAGTCTTTCTTGAGACTGACTTCCAAGTCGCCCCTTGTTTTTGAGGCCGGGGTTGTTGGGGAACTAGCTAGCGTAGCCCTTCTCATGGTTGGAGAGTTCGACAACAGGAAGGGCAGTCGTCTGAATCGTAATGGCCTCGATCCCAACGTGAATCCCATCACGTAGAATGTTGGTCGCACAGCTTTTTTTCTGGGAGAAGGCAGCATAATATCTATTATGGTAACCTAATTGTGTCTTGCACTGGGCCCTATAGTTTGTTTCCCTATTTAGCCCTTAGGTATACAACACATTTCTCTTCCCCTTTAACTAAGCTGAAAGTTTTAAGTCTCACTAATGCTTACGTGCCTTGCCTCCCAGCGTCAATCCTTCTCACCTCGTCCTTCGTCCTGCATCACCAGTGGCATTTTCTTCCTCACACCAATCCTCATCTCATCCCTCCGCCTCTGCTGGATCATTCTCAAGCAATCCCTTCCATATTTGAACATCTTCCTCACCATCATCTGGATAACACGGCCCAACACGTTAGCTAATGCCCAGGCCAAGAAGCAGTATTACCTGACTGGACTGAGCCATCTCTCCTAACTCTTGTTCCTTGTCCCTCATCCAGGGAGGGCCTGGGATGCTCGTGCCAGAGGCCTTACATGGCAGGAGCACGAGGAAAATAGCTTGCGTTCCATAGTCGGATGAACAGGTATTAGGCCGAGGAAGAAAATCTTTTCTTAGAGTTGTCAGTGAGCAGTTTTGGCCGATGGAACGGCGAGGAAATGCGCGCACCTTTTTATACTACCGCGCCGTCCCCGATGGATTGGGGGGGCGCGAGGGGGCCTCTGCGATGTGCACCATGCTGTAGCCTTCACGGGTGGACGATCGTTGTAGGCAAGTGGGGCTGACCGATTGGAGAGCGCGATAGAAGACGCCTTAATTAGGATGTCGCAGTGTGACACAGCAGCACTCGGCGGCGTGGCACAACTAGCCCAAACCACATCGTGGTTCCACGCCGCGAGGGTTTTGTCACTGTAGTGCTTTCATACCTCGGCGCGCATAGCGCCGCGAGGGTTGTACTGTAACCTGGTCCGTCAAGTTTTTTGTCTTGTCTGTCTGTCTGTTACCACGTTTCTGTCAACCACCGCGCAACGAGACAAACGAAGAGCGATACCAACGTTTGTTCAGCGCTATACGGCTTATTCAATGTGGCGATTGTCGTAAAAGCAATACGTTCGACAGTTGGGCGTGAAAACCAAGTTAACAAGCCATTGCTCATTAGCATTCGCTCCCGTACCTCGAGGAGCGCGAATATAAACGCAAGCGGGTGTTACACTGGCGGGTGCGCACACGATCACGCACGTGTTTTTCGCTGTTAAATAGCATCGTTGAGCGGCCATGGTTCATTTTGTGAAGGCAGCGCTCGAGGATATTTCTTGTCGTTTCTCTGTGCAAATACTATTGAGCTGGCAATCATGTACTTCCGCGCGTTGAGGCGAGCTGACCGGTGGAGAGCGATAGGACGCCTAATAGGTATGTCCGCAGTGTGACACACACTACTACTCGGCGGCGTGGAACAACGATATAGCCCAAACCACATACGTGGTTCCACGCCGCCGAGGGTTTTGACACTTTAGTTACTGACATGAATTGGTCAGTATGCTCCCTGTTTTTTCTTTCTTCATTGATGCCATGACATCCCCTACATCCGTATATCCTCTTCTGTTCTGGCCTCTGTTTTGGCCTCTGTGTCCCACTAGAAATAGATTTGTGGAGGAGCAAGAACCTTCTTAATATCAGGAACATAAGTGTGGTGGCGTTTTTTCTCTGCATGATGGGACATCTATTCACCCTCTTCATATTTTCACTTGTGAGTGTCCGTGTCCTGACTACTATTCTTCTGTGTGGTATTACATGTCCAGCTTAATCCAGAGTAGCTAGTATTTAACATAAATTTTGAGAAATATCACTGGTAGCTATCGCAACGTTTGCCACATTTTTCATGCAAGAGTGCAGTAGCTACACCCCCTAACAACGGTTTCATGCAAAATTCCTCACTTGTAGCCATGTTTACAGGAGTCCAGCAAAGTAAGAGCTGTTTATCTCTCCCACTCCCAGAAAGTGAGTGGGAGAAGGCAGTTGCCTGTGAGATATGCATATCAGTTACTCAGTTTAAAGCAGAGACCATATCGCTGCACGAACGGAGCTTATAGATATGCATAAAATACCTGCAGTAGTACCTATCAGTGTTCTGCTACTCTTTGGCTTTTGCAGTTTGCTTCAGTTTACTGTGGGTCTTGGCAGACCATAGGAAACAGAAACTACTAATGACGTACACAAGCATATAAGTCAAAAATAGAATGTCGAAGTGGGAAAAAGGGAAGCATGGAGAAGGAACACATACTCACCTCTACAATACAGTTACTAGTGATAGCTCAGGTTAAAAGAATAATATGAGGGGAGGTATAAATGCCACATCATTGGAAATAGGAGTACCCTTCACAGGGGCTACCCTTGTTTCATATCACATGGCATCCCTGATAAAACAACGTTGGGCCACTAAATTGGCTAGGTTAGACTAATTATCCACAGTTAATGCTTCTGAATCCACACTGAGGAAGCTACATACAATGTGTTTGTTAGCAACAACAGATATATAGAAAGTAAAAGTATCTGGAGCTTGTTTGTCCAGAGCTCCTTGGTTAACATGAATGTGGGTGAGATATTTTTCGAAATTGTTGTTAATCCACAGCTAAGGGCACTCATACAGACATGAAATGTGGCTACGCATGACTAGCTACAGTGAGGAATTTTTCGTTTCCATCTCTTTCCCCCCCTGATATTTTACTTATAGGCATAGGCATGCATGAACTACACAGACGCAGTAGTAAACACTACTAGTACATAGGCAGTAAAATCCCACTTTAATGTATATACATTGTTTGTTGTGGAGGCAACAAATGTTGAGGATGCAAAGCACTAAGGTAGGTGCAAACCCTCGGCGAACTGCGCATGCGTGGTACCGCTAATGGCTGGGCTGGGCTATTGGCGTTTACTCGCGGTCTCCCGCGCAGAGAGTCTGACACGGGCAAGCTACAGTAGTAGATAGCATGCGGTAGTCGATACACACCCTTCGCTGTGGCTTCTTGTGCCTCCAAGGTATATACACAGAGCAAGCGGATCAGATCGAGGTGCGTCTAATACGCGCACGCGCACCGCTTATTAATGGTTTGGGCCACGCAACGCTGTCCGCGACTGTGCCAGTTTGTTGCCCTCGAACGCAGTCGCTTCAGCAAAATTTTCTAGCCCATGTACCGCTAAAGCTGTTGGTATCGCTCATAAGCCGCCTTATGGCGTGAAAAGCAAGTGAACAAGCCAATATGCAAATTAGTACAGGCTTACCTCGACCGCGTCCGCTCGCTCTGTGTATCTTGCAGGCACAAGAAGTCACAACGAAGGGCATGTATCGACTCCCTCATGCTATCATAGTCTACTACTATATATACCAAGCCCGTGTCAGACACTCCGCGAGCTACTAGCGGGATAAAGCCCAGCCCATCAATTAGTGCTACCGCGCATGCGCAGTTCGCCGAAGGTTTGCACTTTAGTGCTTTTCATTGTACCCAGAGATTCGGTGGAGGGACACAACTCAGTCATTCGAATATCATCTAAAGTCTTATTTATTTTAGTTTTGTCTCTACTTTTGTTTTTTGTCTTGTCTCTGGGTGCACCACCATTGTTAGCTATAGAGCTATATACTGTGTGTATCCTGTGCAATTGCATTGCAAAAATGTTGTATATAAAAAAGTTATGATGCTATAATTTTATGTGACTGATGTGCTCAGGTGTCTTATCTGCAGGGGAAGTCCCATCACCTATTGGCTTCCTTGAATTCAGCAATTAATAGTAGCATCCACTTAGAGCAAACTACTAAACGTAAACGTTTGAAATTTGTGCGCAACTAAGCGGTGTCCCCAGACCCTTTCATCCCTCCCCCGCAAAATTAGAGGAAAGGGGCAGGGGCCGAGACTAAGCTTACCCTAGTAACAAGTGAAGCCTAATCGTTAATAAGGATCCCCGAGGCGGTGTTTACAACCTAGCTACGTTGTCTAGTTAGCTACACATTTTCACCTTGCAGGTCAAAGGGGTCTTGGGCCTCACATCACATAGACTATAATATTATACCCAACCTCTCTTCTGAATATCCTCTGGTTTGTCAATGAATCAGTGTGTATATAGCTATGTGCTAAACCCTAAACTTCTGTTAGCTACACATTACTGAAGACGAAGTATACCTCGGACTAATATCTCTGGACCCTTCGAAAGCTGCAGGTTGTGACAGAATTGGCCCTAAGCTACTTAAACACTGCGCTCTCGCTTTATACAAGCCTCTTTGCCACCTATTCAGCCTTAGCCTCTCTCAGTGCTACATTCCTGCTGAGTGGTGTCTACATCTAATAATACCTGTTTTAACATCTGGTGATAGAGGCTTGGTTCAGAACTACAGACCTATTTCACTCCTTTGTGTTTGTTCGAAGGTGTTGGAAAGGCTTGTTTTCAACCACATCCTCGAGTTTGTGAACAATAAATTATCTTCCCACCAATTTGCATTTACGCTCCATCGTTCGACCTTACAACAGTTGCTCATTTTTGTAAACAACATTTTAAAGTCGTCCAGTACCTCCTTTCAAACTGATGTCATCTACTTAGACTTCAAAAAAGCTTTTAATTTTGTGTAGCCCACAATCAGTTGTTGTTCAAACTATGACACATTGGTATTAATTGCTGATGACGCGAAATGTTATAAACCAATTTCTAACCCTTTTGATCGTATGTGTCTACAGGATGATCTCAATAGGCTAACACTCTGGAGCACTACTTGGGGTTTGCCATTCAATGTCAAGAAATGTTTTGTTCTCTCTTTTCCTCCTAGATGTGGCCATGCTCTATTCTCCAACTCCTACCATCTTAACAACACTCAGCTATCGTTCAAATCGGTGCATAATGACCTTGGTGTCGTCTTGTCTTCCGATCTCAGATGGTCTGACCATTACGAATATATCATGGCCAAGTCATACAGAGTTCTTGGTTTACTTCGAAGAGTGTTTTCCTCTGTTCACTGCCCGCGTGCTAAAAGGGTTCTCTACATAACTTTGGTTCGTTCTAAGCTGCTTTACTGCTCTCCCATCTGGCGTCCTCACCTACTGAGAGACATTAAAGCTCTTGAGAATGTCCAAAGACGAGCCACTAAATTCATTCTCAACAACTATGTTTCTAACAATCGTCTCCATTTGCTCGACCTTCAACTCTTGCCACTAATGATGGTCCTTGGAATTGGTGATATTCTGTTCTTCGTAAAGGGCTTGAAAGAGCCATCAGCCCATTTTAACATTCTTAGTTTCGTCACATTCTGCTCTGGCCAAACTCGATCAGCCTTGCACTTCAAGTTGAGACAAACTATTCCTATTTCTAATAACTCAGTTCGTCACTTTTACTTTAACCATCTTCCCGCCTCTGGAACTCACTCCCCCTTCATTTAGATCACTCTGTATCTACTATCAGGTCTAGAACATGGCTGTTCAGTTGTTCCATCCAAGAGAGCAGTCAACAGCATCTGTCTGGTTGGTTTTGTCGGCATCAATGGTGAGCTGGCTACTATATACATAGCTCTGATGGTTGCATGTGATAATGCATTATACAGGTGCGGGGAAAACCTCCCCATTTGGTATGTTAACGGGAGACATCACTCCGTCTAGTGGAACTGCGTTTGTCTCGGGCTGTGACATCAGGACTGACATGAAAAGTGTTAGTAAAAAGGAAATTGTGTTTATATTAGCAAGGACACACTGGTAGCTAGCTAATAATATTGGCCAGCAAAAAGAGAGCCCACGTAGTCATCTGAATGGGGCATTATTCACTCCATCTGCTACTGGTGCTGTCACACACACCATACCATTGTACATGTTACACTGTAACTGATTTGAAAAACATTTTGTGCATGCCACATGCTGCAAAAAATATTCTCCTTGGAAAAGTTAGTAGTGCATGCATCCGCAGTTGAGGATAACAGTGGGTAAATGTTAGTGGATGAATGTTGGTCTCAGGCCCAGCAGCAGATTGGCTACTGTCCTCAGTTTGATGCTCTGATAGAGAGGATGACAGGGAGAGAGCTGCTGACCATGTTTGCCAGACTGAGAGGTATTCCAGAGTCTCGCATCAGAGATGTGGTCACCTCCACCATCAACAAGCTGGACCTTGCAAAGTATGGGAACAGACATATATACAACACAAAAAGAATGTGAGTGTGTTACAGTATAGTTGGACTGTGTTTTCTCCAGGGCTCAGTGACCTACCAGCTGCCCAGTGCTGGCCTGACGTGGTCCTCGGTGTTCCGTCAACTGGAGGCCAACAAGAACAGAGTTGGTATCATTGACTACTCTGTCAGTCAGACCACCCTTGATCAGGTCAGACACTCCATGTCAGACATGTGGTAGCTTTGTTTGTCATTCTGGACTGCAGGTTTTCATCAACTTCGCAAAGCTACAGGAGGGTGTTATTGGTTGATGGTATTTTCTGGACAATGTACGCGTGTCACAACGAATACACTGTCAAATACTGCTGTGCAGTATATAAGCTTACAGTGGTTATTAACCCTCGGCGCGCATGCGCAGCGAGGGTTACAGTAGTCGTTCTGTCTGTCCGTCTGTCCGTCTGTCCGTCTGTCCGCGCGAGTTCTAGCACTACCGGCTACGAGGCGGCCAATGAGTGGCACCAACGGATTGTGAACGACGAGAAGATTGATATCAATGTGGCGATTTTCCCGAAACGACTGCGTTCCAGAGATATGGCGTAAAACAAGCGAAAAAGCTTACGCAAGCGATTCATCGCGCACGCGCGTATGTGGGTGTATCGTTTTGCCGGAGCATCAGACACGCGAGCGCGTATGTCGTTTGCCGGAGCATGCGCATCTGCTGGATTCTGCGTGGTTAAAGAGATTCCGGAGAATTGTGCGTGGGCGTAAGTTTCAGATTTTTTTCTATGGCACAGCAAAAACGCTATGATTTATGGTGAATTTAGGTATATTTCACAGATTTTTCCTACCTTGTTTTCCATTCATTAGCATATTCATATTCCTCCTCCATACATTCTCTATGGGAGATAAAACCCATGATAAAACCCATGCGCGACTGACCCAGGAGCGAATGGTCCGTCACCATTATGCGCAATGGCGTTCTTTCTGCCTCCTGCGGCACGCGCAGGCGTATTAGAGCCATCCCGAAAAATAGGCGTGGCCAAGTTTTGAGCATTACGTTTTCACGTTGACCTTTGCCACCCGGTCACGCCCGTTTTTTTCTATAGCGCTAATTTTGCTTCCCGCGTATATTATACCGAAGCAGGCAAAGAAAGCCACTGCGAGACGGACCGTTCGCTCCTGGGTGAGTCGCGTACGAGTTTTATCTCCCATAGAGAATGTATGGAGGAGGAATATGAATATGCTAATGAGTTTGGAAAGCAAGGTAGGAAAAATCCGAGAAATATACCTAAATTCACTATAAAGCACGAGTGCTATTGAAAAAAATATCTGATACGTACGCCCACGCACAATTCTCCGGAACCTTAAAGAGTTTCTCTGCTCAGTCATTGTTGATCTCTGTTCTCTTGACCTTGGACGAGCAAGCGGTTTTTCTCCTCAGTCATTGTTGATCTATGTCCTCGATGGGAAACAAATTGAGCAAGGATGTCCATAATCGTACTGGGCTTACCGAGACCTGATCCGCTCGCTCTGTGTGCCTTTGGGGCTCAGAAAGTCACAACGAGTGGCATGTATCGACTCTCGCATGCTATCTACTACTGTAGCTATCCCGTGTCAGAGTCGCGACGTGAGCAGTATCGCGTATGCGCAGTTCGCCGAGGGTTTGCACTTTAGCGCTTTTCATTATACTCGGCATTTATAATGTGTGTGCCGTATATATATAATAGGGGATTATGTCAATGAATTGGGGAACCTGAAGAATTAAGCTTCTTTGTATATACATACGAGAATGCACAACGCGACATTACATTGGATCGACAGTATGGACCTTAGTGGAGCAGTCTATATAATAATTATAGTGCCGTCATAGTAGCTGAGGTTGTAATACAGAGTGCTTACGGACACAAACGTATCTCCATGTCAACCACATGCACAGCATTGGTAAATTTTCACTTAAAAAAGAGAGATGGTAGAACAGTACAGCACCTCTACTTAGGTCATAAAGACCGATCCGTATGCTACTGATGGTAGCCCACAGCAGCTGAAGATGCTCGGCTAGCAGACATGGGAGAGGATAAGAAAGGACCCAATCACTACTGTCACTGCTCAGGACTCTGATTCTAGTATCACTCCAGTAGTCATCACCAAAACTACCGACTAGTACCACCTGACCACTGAGTGAGGCCAGTGCAAAAGCCTCCGCAGGAGGTCTGGGGAACTCGCTCCACTCACCACTCTCTGGGTTGAACCAAATGACATTGTTGGGATTGGGATCAGAACCTCCACAGTACACCATTCCATTGAATTGATGACTACTGAAGCCCACCATAACCAATCAGTGGGGATATCCTTCCCCTTCCTCCAGTTCAGTGAGAGTGGCCACTGGATCTGCACAGTACAGTACACAGGGCAAAATGAATGTGATGTGCAATGAATTAGGCCATCCGCACATAATAATGACAACTGTGTATGACTGTATGACTGATGTAAATAAGACTTAATGGGTGGAACATACAATTGTACATTTGCACACATACACCATCTACTGGTTGCAGTGGTTGTGGCTTTAGGTGTGGCCTGAAAAGTGAGATAAACTGACATGTTCTGGGGACAGGATACCACACTATGCACAGTAAAACAGGAATGTTATCTTACAGGAGGCAGAGGACTGGCTCCCAACATGATTGGTTTTGGAGTTCGTAATCACCACACAGAGGAGTAGTATAGAAGGTTTTCTTACAGAAGAGAGAGATCTGGCTCCAGTTGGAGTTGAGGCAGCTGCCGTTGTGGTCTGGAGGAAGAGAGAGAGAGAGAGAGTCCCAAGGAGGCCAAGGCTAGGTGGTACAGGTCAGAGCTGATCCCCCTTCAGGTTGGCTTTTGTGGTTCCTTTGTGATTGTGCGGTGGTTTTGTGTATCACCTAGACAATATGACCATTGGAGTTAACCACCCCTCATTTTTGTATCGTTGTGCAAGATGAAGATGTTTCACACACGAGAGAGAGAGAGAGAGAGAGAGAGAGAGTGAGAGAGAAAAGAGAGGGAGGGAGGGAGGGAAGGAGGGAGGGAGGGGGCTCGCTGCTGTTGGATGTGGATGTTTTGGACTGCAGTATTTGAGCTAGTGACAGTTTGTTTACATCATATTCACTATCTTCAACTTCAGCTCTGGCCAGCTCCAGCCACTCCATCACTTGTTGGATGGTCGGTCTCTCTTCAACGATATTATTTAGCCACTGTTGGACCAGGGGATGTAGCAGCCTGCCATTGTGTAACCCTGGAGGGCGAGCTCATAGCGTCTGTGGGCTCAGAGGGCAGTGGACCACTGCATTTCCACACTCCCTTTGCTATAGCCAACTGCGAAACCAATAGCAGAGTCTACGTCTGTGACACAGTCAACAATCGCGTCACAATTCTCAACAGTGACCTGTCTCTTTATGGCAGCTTTGGAAGTAAGGGTCGCGAAGCAACATGCCTCAGGGGATAGCTGTTGATAGAGAGGGTTAAACATACTTGTAGCCAACCATCTCAATAACAGAGTTCAGATATTTGATGCTAGTCTCGTCCATAGCTCATACAGAGCCAGACCAGAAGCTGCAGGGGCCGATCAGCGTGGCTGTTGGACCTGACTACTGGGTGTAGCTATGTGGTAGAGAACTACTCCAATCGTGTGTCGCTGTTTGATGACTGCTGCAAGTACATCAGGTCGTTTGGCAAGAAGGGGAAGAATGATGGAGAGTTTGACGATCCATATGCAGTTGCCGTCAGTCCGGAGGGTCGTGTGTATGTTAGTGACACGAACAATGATCGAATTCAAATAAAAAACTGGGACAACCCCGGAACTTCGACTGTAACAAGTACATGGTGTCTGTGTGCAAATGTACAAGTGTATGTTCCACCCATTAAGTCTTATTTACATCAGTCATACAGTCATACACAGTTGTCATTATTATGTGCGGATGGCCTAATTCATTGCACATCACATTCATTTTGCCCTGTGTACTGTACTGTGCAGATTCAGTGGCCACTCTCACTGAACTGGAGGAAGGGGAAGGATATCTCCACTGATTGGTTATGGTGGGCTTCAGTAGTCATCAATTCAATGGAATGGTGTACTGTGGAGGTTCTGATCCCAATCCCAACAATGTCATTTGGTTCAACCCAGAGAGTGGTGAGTGGAGCGAGCTCCCCAGACCTCCTGTGAAGGCTTTTGCACTGGCCTCACTCAGTGGTCAGGTGGTACTAGTTTTGGTGATGACTACTGGAGTGATACTAGAATCAGAGTCCTGAGCAGTGACAGTAGTGATTGGGTCCTTTCTTATCCTCTCCCATGTCTGCTAGCCGAGCATCTTCAGCTGCTGTGGGCTACCATCAGTAGCATACGGATCGGTCTTTATGACCTAAGTAGAGGTGCTGTACTGTTCTACCATCTCTCTTTTTTAAGTGAAAATTTACCAATGCTGTGCATGTGGTTGACATGGAGATACGTTTGTGTCCGTAAGCACTCTGTATTACAACCTCAGCTACTATGACGGCACTATAATTATTATATAGACTGCTCCACTAAGGTCCATACTGTCGATCCAATGTAATGTCGCGTTGTGCATTCTCGTATGTATATACAAAGAAGCTTAATTGTTAGAGTCACTCTGATGTTCATGGGCTTGCTGTAGATACTTAGGCTACCATGACAAATTGTAACTCTTGAAAGTAGTAGCTAATGGGGCTGCTATAGTGCCTGAAGCAGGGGCTAGATACCGCCTTCAATGAAAAAGCACTGAAGTGCAAACCCTCGGCGAACTGCGCTTGCGCGATACCGCTAATTGATGGGCCCGTAGTAGCTATGTGGTCTCCCGCTAGTTAGCACACGGAGAGTCTGACACGGGCTAGCTATACAGTAGTAGATAGTCGATACACGCCCTTCGGTGTGACGTCTTACGCCTCCAAGGTATATACGCAGATCAAGCACATCTTGTCGAGGTAAGCCCGTGCTAATTTGCATATTGGCTTGTTCACTTACTTTTCACGCCATAACTTTTGAACGCAGTACTTTTAACTCGCCAGTTTAAAATGAAGCCAGTGTAGCGCTGAACCCGTTGGTGTCGCTTTTTGGACTGTTTGTTGAGCGTGGTGGCAGAAAACGTGGTAACAGACAGACAGACACTACCGTAACCCTGGCTGCGCATGCGCGCCGAGGGTTACTGTAGTTGGTTGTCTGTCTGTCTGTCGACGCTTATTCTGGCACTACAGGCTACGAGGCGGCCCATTAGCGATACCAGCCGCTTCAGAACTACGCGAGCCTGATAAATAAAAGGGCGATTTTGCTGAAACGACTGCGTTCGAGCCGTGAAAACAGCCAATATGCATACCGCGACCTGATCTGCTCGCTCTGTGTACCTTGGGGGCTCAGGAAGTGACGAAGAATGGCATGTATCGACTCCCGCATGCTATCTACCACTGTAGCTAACCCGTGTCAGATTCTCAGCGGGTTACTAGCGGGAGCCATGAATATACGCATACACAAAATAGCCCAGCCCATCAATTAGCAGTATCGCGCATGCGCAGTTCGCCGAGGGTATTCACTAGTTGTGGTTTCATGGGCAAGCTTTGGTAATGTGTCGACAACCTTGGGGGGACAAGCAATGAAGGCCCATTTGACTGAGCGCAAGGCTCGCGTAACACCGCGCAGACTCTGGGAAGTTGCTCTTCGTGCAAATCCACAGCAAGCTAGAGGGTTTGCACATAGTTGTGGTTTCATGGGCAGGCTTTGGTAATGTGTCGATGCTTATTACAGGCGGCCCATTAGCGATACCAAATCGCGTATGAGTGAATTCTCCCGTGGACGACTGAAGGTGCGTATGACGTCTTGGGGGACATGTATATAGGTAGATATGGGGCCCGTATACTATTGCTAGTATGTTTTGAAGGCCTAGGGAATGATTCTCACCGAGTTTATAGTCCGGATCACGTGAGATTTCACCCGCGTCATCCCTATATAGAGAGTCTACCGACTATCTAATACAGTCAAGATTTGACAATTCTATATCTACTGATGCAGCTAAACGGTTTCCTTCTGCACATGCATGCATCTTGTCTTTGCACACGTACTTTCAATGGTTTACATTTCAGCTGATATGCATGCAAATCCAGCAATGAAGGTATGCAGTTAGCTGCTATCCTTGCTGCTATATTTAATGCCACTCCAAATTGCGAAATTGCAATATTTATTCAGCACTTAACAAGAGTTTACAGTTTGTCATTACAGCAGTTGTATTAGTTGTGTTCAGGAGTTGTATGTCTTGGTGAGTGAGATTTGGTGGAAGGAGATCTTCCCCTTTGGATTCCCATCAACGAATTTGTTGAGTCCGACATTGGCCGTCACGACAGTGTAATACCACCCAGAACGCAGGATGGTGAAGATGGACTCAATCTTCCATCCGTCGTTGCCTCCGTTGTGTACGACGATCTTGTTAATGTCGGCCTTGGTGATGCAGCTCTTTTTCAGCTTGAGGTCTTTCTTGAGACTGAACTTCCAGAAGTCTCCCTTGTTTTTGAGCATGTCGTTGCCGGGGTTGTGGGGAACTGAGCGGAGCCCTCCTCATGGTTGTAGAGGTCGACAAACAGGTAGGGCAGGTCGTCTGAACCGGAATTGGTTGATCCAGATGTGAATCCCATCACATAGATGTGGGTCGCACAGCGTTTTTCTGTGTGAGGAGAAAAAATCTCTTAGTTAACTCAAAAATATATCTGGGAGTGTTCTTGCACTGGGCTCTATAGTTTAGTTCCCTATTTAGCCCTTAGGTATACCGACACATTCTCTTCCCCTTTAACTAAGCTGGAAGGTTTTGTAAAGTCTTTACTAATGCTTACGTGCTTGCATGCCAGCTTCATCATTCCCCCGTCTTCATCCTGCATCACCAGTGCATTTTCTCCACCATCCTCATCTTCATCTCCTCCCCTCTGCTGGATCATTCTCAGCATGCCTTCCAGATTTGAATCATCTTCCTCACCATCATCTGAGGAACACGGCACAACACGTTAGCTAAATGCGCAGGAGCAAAGAGAGCAGTATTAAACCTGACTGAGCCATCTCTCCATACTCTTGTTCCTTGTCCTCATCCAGGGCGGGCTGGGGATAGCACGTGGCCAGAGGCATTAGCAGGGCCAGGAGCACGAGGAAATAGCTTGCGTTCATAGTCGGATGAACAGGTTATTAGCCGAGGAAGAAATCCCTTTTCCTTAGTTGCAGTGAGCAGTTTTGCCGATGACGGCGAGGAGAAAGCGCACCTTTTTTATACTGCGCCATCCCCGATGCGGCGCGAGCGGGCTCTGCGCATGTGCACCACTGCCTGGTGGTACGTTCCCTGTGTTTACCGGTTCGGTATCCCCTTTGGCCCTGGGCTTAACTTCCTGCGGAAGGTTTCAGGGCGGTCCGATGCCCACATGCGGGAAGCCGGAGTTTAGACGGAAATAGTACGCTAGCTAGCGAATCCACGGGCCACCACACCTAAATTAACCGTGGTCGAAAGGGTAGCTACGATTATTATAGAAACAGCTCTGGGGCCGTTCGCAGAACATATCGAATCGCTGGTTGCCTTCACTAATATAGTACCCAGAGATTCGGTGGAGGGACACAACTCAGTCATTCGAGTAATCATCTAAAGTCTAATTTATGCTAATGTATTTTAGTTTTGTCTCTACTTTTGTTTTTTGTCTTGTCTCTGGGTGCACCACCATTGTCAGCTATAGAGCTACTGTGTGTATCCTGTGCAATTGCATTGCAAAAATGGTGTAAAAAGGATAATTTTACGTGACTCATGTGTGTCTTGATGTATAATAATACAGACTGAACAGAACCTTTTGAAGTACTTCACTGCGCATGGGAAATACCGTCCATTTCAAGGAATTCCTGTGTGGGAGAGAAGGAAACGCTTGTATAATCGCCCCCTGCAGGGGAAGTCCCATCACCTATTGGAATTCAGTTCACCCACGTAGAGCAAACCATTTGAAACTCTACCGTCCATGCGTATTTCATCCCTCCCCCCGCAAAATTAGAAGAAAGGGTAGGGGCCGAGACTAGGTTTACCCTAGTAACCAGTGAAGCCTAATCATTAATAAGGATCCCTGAGGCGTTGTTTACAACCTACGGTGTCTAGTTAGCTGTATATTTTCACCTTGCAGGTCAAAAGGGGTCTTGGGCCTCACATCACATAGACTACACAACCTCTCTTCTGAATAATTATCCTCTGGTTTGTCAATGAATCAGTGTGTATATAGCTATGTGCTAAACCCTAAACTTCTGTTAGCTACACATGGAAACTAGGGCAAGGTACACCCAGTCTCTTATGAACGCAATCACTCTGATGCAGCTAAACAGTTTCCTTCTGTGCATGCATCTTGTTTTTGCACACGCAAAAACGGATCGACCTTCAAGTGAAATAGACCGACCTCTTCGTGAAGTTGAGCGACCGCTACTAGTAAAGTAGATCGACCTCTTAGTAAAATGGACCGACCTCCTAGTAAAGCGGACCGACCTCCTAAAAAGTATACCGACCTCTAATACTGAAGTACACCGACTTCTAATATATAGTAAAGCGGACCGACCTCTCAGCAAAGTAGACCGACCTCATCATCACCGCGCGTGCGTACTATTTTTGACACTGTTTACACGCCATAAGGGATAGCTAGCACATGGCCAGAGGCATTGACCACCTATTGGCTTCCATGAATTCAGCAATTAAATTTATGAGGCTTTACCTAGTCTCGGCTTCGGCCACTTCCCCTAATTTTGCGGGGGATGGAGGAAAGGGTCTGCGGAAAACACTTAGCTATAGCTGCGCACAGGCAGCAACTAGAATGCAGGCGCGGGTGTTAGAATGCAATTAAGCCCAGGGCAACCGAACCAGTAAACATCAGGGAATGTACCACGGGGGCAGGCGCCAGGTAGTGGTGCACATATGCAAGGATATGTTCTGTGAACAACCCCAGAGCTGTTGCTATAATAATTGTACCCTGTCGACCACGGTTAATAATTAGGTGTGGTGGCTCGCGGATTCGCTAGTCAAAACTCCAGCTTCCCGCACGTGGGCTTCGGGTTGCCCAGAAACCTTCCGCAGGAAGTTAAGCCCAGGGCCAAAGGGGAAACTGAACCAGTAAACAGCATGGGCAGTGGTGCACATGCGCAAGGCGCCTTAGCGCCGCATCGGAGATGGAGCAGTATTAAAAAGGCGCGCATTCTCCTAGCCGTCATTGGCGAAGCAAATCCAAACTGCTCACTGCAACTAAGGAAAAAGGATTTCTTCCTCGGCTAATAACCTGTTCATCCGACTATGAACGCAAGCTATTTCCTCGTGCTCCTGGCCCTGCTAATAGGTGGTGCGATTTCACCTGGGGGCGACTATAAAAGCGTTTCCTTCTCTCCGACCCAGGAATTCTTTGAAATGGGCGGTATTTCCCACGCGCAGTGAAGTACAACACATCAGTCACGTAAAATTATAGCCTCATAGCTTTTTTATAACATTTTTGCAATGCAAAACTAAAATACATTAAGAATTTAGGTGATATTTGAATGACTGAGCTGTGTTCCTCGACCGAATCTCTGGGTGCAATTATAGCGAAGGCAACTCAGCACGCGCACTGCGCAGCGATTCGATATGTTTTTGTGAACTGCCCCAGAGCTGTTGCTATAATAATCGTAACCTTTCGACCACGGTTAATTAATGTGGTGTCTCGTAGATTCGCTAGCGAGCCACTCTATTACTGTCTAAACTTTGGCTTCCAGCTAGTTGGCCGCCGCCCAATAACCTTCCACAGCATCTGCACAGTACAGTACACAGGGCAAAATGAATGTGATGTGCAATGAATTAGGCCTTCCGCACATAATAATGAAAAGCACTTGAAAGTGCATAAACCCTCGCCACTTTATTCTTTATTTCAGCAGCCCGTCAGTTTTTGCCACTGGTCTTGACAACCCTCACCACTATTCAGCTACATACTAGCTACACTACCTCAGTGACTCCTTCACTGAACGGATTCACTGGGGCGTGTGCTGCTCTCACTTCACCGGCAATCCTCAACTGTACCATCAATACAGCCAGACCAGCAAATCTTCTCCACACGCGCAAAGCATCTAGCATCTAAGTACAACGATGGTTCGCGATCTCTATTTGACGCGGCACACTCACCTCGGCAGCCGTTCGGGTCACCAGCTTCCCCGGCCTTCTCCGCTCCAGAATATTATTTTACTAGGAATGCGCACGCGCATATTTTGCCTCGCGCCTGCCAGCCAATGCGTAAACAGTCCGACTGAGGCCGCTCGTGCGCGCGCTCTACTGACTGCGCGCCTTCCTACGAATCTGCGCGCACGGCGGAAGCTAGACTTCCTACGAATGACAGAAGTTACACTTCCTTTTGGTGACTAATTGACATTCCCTAAGCGTGACTAATTGACATTCTTAATGACAACCGTGTATGACTGACGTCGATAAGACTAAATGGGTGGAACATACACTTGTACATTTGCACACAGACACCAGAATGAAAGAGCAGACTCCTACAGTGGAAGTTTCGGTGGGAGTGGCTTTAGGTGTGGCCTGAAAAGTGAGATAAACTGACATGTTCTGGGGACAGGATACCACACTATGAACAGTAAAACAGGAATGTTATCTTACAGAAGGCAGAGGACTGGCTCCTGACATGATTGGTTTTGGAGATTTAGTCTGGGGTGGAGTAAATGATCAAGTGTTCATAATCACAACACAGAGAAGGGGTAGTACATACCTACCAACCTGCAGATGAACCTTTGCTTGAGAAATGTGTCGAATTTGCTTGATTTGGAGTATTTTTGCTTGAAAATGCTGTGTGTCCATTCAAAATGTATAGGCATGATGCATCACAGGGTAACACAAAAAAGAGGGATTTGGCGATTTTTTTTGGAGGGATGCAGTATTTTTGCTTGATTATCAAGCAAAAAGCAGGATGGTTGGTAGGTATGGTAGTATAGAAGGTTGTCTTACAGAAGAGAGAGATCTGGCTCCAGATAAGACTGGTTTTAAGGTTGAGGCAGCTGCTGTTGTGGTCTGGAGGGAGAGAGAGAGAGAGAGAGAGAGAGAGATCCAGAGTTCTGCCTGTCTGGTACCATCTCAAAAGATGCGTGGTCGACAGATCCTGTCCCTCTTGAGATAGGGGTGTACCAGGGAGACCCTCTCAGTGTGGTCATCTTTCTGACAGTGATGAACACTCAATGATTCACTCTCCCGCAATCCTCCATCACCATCAACCACCTTCTCTATGCTGATGATGCTTGCATCATCAGCAACACCCCCGCTGGCTGCCAACATCTTCTGGACATGGTGCAGCGCTGGTTGGAGTGGGCTCTACTGAAGGCCAAGGTGCCTAAGTGCCGCTCCATGGTCATTCAGGCATCTACGGGGAAGAGAGTGAGCCCTATACTCACAATCAGCGGCAGTGAGATCCCCCCTGCTGAAGATGGGGCGTTCAAGTTCCTGGGTATGCCAGTGCGGGTTCACTCAGCAATGATGATGCAAGGTCTTCTCTCCGGGGTTCTTTGCAGCAAATGCTGACGGCAATCGACAAGACACCTCTGACCCGTCAGCAGAAGCTCCGCCTCTTCAAGTATGGGGTTTGCCCTAGGCTCTCTTGGCCCCTGCTTGTTGAGGATTTCCCCATCACATGGCTGGAGGGTGGCCTGCAGCCTCTGGCAGCCAAGGCCCTCAAGAAGTGGGCGGGTCTGGCCCGTCACTCCAACACATCAATCCTCTTCCTCCCTGCCAAGAGGGGTGGTCTGGCTCTGCCATCTCTGGTTAGAGAACACAAGAAGTTGCAGGCATCCAAGATGGTACAGCTAATCACGTCACATGATCCATGAGTTAGGAAAGTGGCAGATCTCCGGCTCCTGGAAGAGAAGAAGAGACAGAGATTGAAGTTCAGGCCTGCGTTCTTGTGGACTCCATCAAGACGCAAGACCACCCCCAGAGCCGTAGGGCCTTGTCAGGTGTGGTCAAGACTCTTCTGGCTGAGGAAGAGGACGACGGGTTGCACCTCTCACTCTGCCAGCTTCCAGCCCAAGGAGAGATGGCCAGGGCCTGGGGGGAGTCCTCACCTGATCTGTGGGTGAGGGCTGTTCAACAACTTCCTCCAGAGCCACTGCCTGAATTCATCGCTCAACACCCTCCCAACAAACTCCAATCTTCACATGTGGGGAAAGAAGGCTTCCGACATCTGCCCCCTATGCCCACATCCTCAACAACTGTCCCATGGCTATGGAGCAGCCATAGGCATGATGCAGTCCTCCAGGTCATCGGTGACTTCATCAAGACCCACCTGCCTCCTCAGTTCTCCATCTCCATCAACTCCCCTCAGAGGTCTACAGATTCCCGCAACACATCACCCCCACTAATCTTCGACCGGACATCGTGTGGTAGAGTGACCAGCGTATGGAGCTGTGGCTGTTAGACCTCACTGTGAGCTACGAGTCTGGAGTGGCTGATGCGAGAGCTAGGAAGGCAGCGAAGTACCATGACCTGGTGGAGGCTGGGAGAGCAGCAGGCTACAGGACGAAGCTTTTGAATCTAGTGGTTGGATCACGAGGGATGTTGGGCGATACAGACTTCGACCTGCTACGTGAGGCTACAGATGCACCAAGAAAGGAGTGCACTTCTGCGTGTTTCCTGATTACAAGAACGACCATTTTAGGTTCCTTCTACATCTGGAGCTCTAGGAACCATGTTACCTGACTCACCTGACTTCATCAATTAGCTTCTGTGTGTATGTATGTTAGTACTAGTGAGGCCAGGTCAATGCGCGGCACATTCGTCATGTGCCTAGAGCTCTGCCTGGGTGCACCTCACACCTCATTGTTTGTTTGTTTGTATATGCAAAACAATGAAGAGTTTTACACACAAGAGAGAGAGAGAGAGAGAGAGAGAGAGAGAGAGGTGGCTGCTGTGAAACTGATTGGCAAGGCAACAGCTGAGGAGGATCCATCAGTTCCATCTAACTTTCGACCAATTGCCCTAACATCATGTATAGGGAAACTGTTCACTACCATCCTGAAGAACCGATGGCTTCATTACATGACCGCAAACAAGTTCTTTGATACATCTGTTCAGAAAGCATTTATGCCTACAACTCCTGGGTGCACCGAGCACCACTTGAAGCTGGCGACAATACTGGGGGATGCTAGGAAGAAACACAAGTCACTGGCAGTGTGTTGGCTGGACTTGGCTAATGCGTATGGAAGCGTTCACCACTCACTCATCAGCTTTGCATTGGAGCACTACAGTGCACCTCCCCAGTTTAAGGCCATAGTTCAAGCCTTCTACACCGGTCTACAAGCTAAGGTCACCTCAAGGGAGTGGACAACACCACTAATCCCTTAAAGGTCGGTGTTTATCAAGGTGACCCGTTATCTGTTGTGATCTTCAATACACTGGTCAATACCATGATTGACACCTTACAAAATAGACAGGATCTTGGGTACAGGTTCTCCGATAAACAGAAGCCAGTCAATCTTCTCCAGTATGCTGATGACACTTGTCTAGTGGCCGACTCCCCAGCTTCCTGTCAGTATCTTCTGGACATGGTAGCATGGTGGCTCAGGTGGTCAGGCATGAAAGCTAAAATTCCTAAATGTGCCTCCTTAGCGATACAGTCGTCATCTGGTAAAAAGATTGACCCAGGCCTCTTGGTGGATGGGCAACATATACCCTATGCATCTCAGCCAGTCAAGTTTCTGGGGATGAGAGTTGAGATACCATCAAACCATGCAACATCAAGGAAGGTGGTAGTGTCTGAGCTCAGTAGCATGCTGAGCTGCATTGACACATGCCCACTCACCAGGAAACAGAAACTACTGCTTTACAAAGCCGGGGTGTGCCCTCGGCTCTCCTGGCTGCTTACCATAGAGCAGTTCCCAATCTCTTGGGTTGAAAAGAATGCCGATTCTGTGGCTACCTCTTTTCTAAAGAAATGGGCTGGGCTTACACGCTCGGCGAACACTGCACTCTTATATCTCCCTACAAAGATGGGCGGTCTCAATCTCCCACGGATTTCCACGCTCCACAAAAAGTTGCAGGTCTCCCGGCAGGCTCAACTGCTTACTTCCAGTGATCCAGGTGTTCGACACATGGCGGAGCAAAACCTTCAGAAGGACCTTATTCTGTCAAGATCCAAGTTTCGAGCATCAGAGGTGGTGAGGGATGTGATGGTGATGGATCCTGGAATCACAAGGAAGAGGCTAGCAACTGTAGCTAAAAAGCCAGTCCAGGAAGACGACCACCAGGGAACGCTGCAGGACCTGCAGGGGCTGGAAAAGCAAGGCTACATGTCACGCTGCACCACCCCAGAGGCAGCACATATTTGGGCAAAGGCTTTGAGTATGCTAACCGACGAGCAGTTCAAATTTGTTCTTAACGGTGCTGTGGACACACTACCACACAACCTCAATCTCCGTCTGTGGAATAAGAGAGAGAGTGCTGCCTGCAAACTCTGTGGGGATGACCAGTCCCTCATGAAAACCCCAAGAGAGAAGATATCGATTGTGATGCTGTATCTTGACTTGTCTTCCACAGCCTCTGGAGGCATGTAGATGGAGGCTCCTGGTGCCTTAGTTATGGTGGAAGCTCGCAGAATTCGGCACGATGCGAGCCATGCCCAGGTCCGCTATCTTGGCCACCATCCCCTCGTTCAGGAGAACGTTTCTGGCCGAAAAGTCGCGGTGGATGATGGGCGGCGAATGGCTCTGTAAGAACGAGAGCCCTCGGGCCACGTCATGACGAACGGAACATTTTAGAGACACAGGCACAAAGGGCTTGGTCGGCGGTGGAGGCTCAGGATCCAGAATATCGTGGAGACTGGTCGCCAGCTTCTCCATGACCAACGCCGGCATCCTCGAACCGGGCAGGAAACACACGGCAAGAAACTGGACAATGTGCGGGTGGCGGAGGGTGCTCATCACCTGACACTCCCGCACAAACTCTCTCGCTTTTTTATCGATGCCCTGGCGTGGCATTTGTCTCGGGTCCTGGAAAAAGTCGTGGATCTTCTTGGCAGCGCACATGGCTCCGGGAATGGCAACCTCCTCCACACTGCCGTACGAGCCAGACCCAGTAGTCCTGCCGGTGGTGCGAGCAGAGGAGGACGGAGTTCGGGATCGTCGCGGAGAGTCAAGGACTGGCGAGCCAGTTGTGCGGAGGAGGGGCTCGTAAACTTTAGACAGCGCATGCGCGCGCGCGTGTGCAGGCACTATATCGCGTAGCCACACCCATCTCCGTTTACGTGAGGGGTGTGGCTACGCGTGCTGTCGAGATGGAGAGAAAGATCTCTACACAACTAACATGTTCGGTGTGTCTGGATGAGTACCAGAGACCCAGAGTGCTGCCCTGTCTCCACGTCTTCTGCGAGGCCTGTCTGGAGAAACTGGTGGGGACACAGCTGAGCGCCCCGTGCCCCAACTGCCGCAAGCCCGTCCGTCTCCCCGAAGGGGGCGTGTCAAGCCTCCCCTCCGCCTTCTACATCCAGCACCTTATCGAGGTGAGGGAGGTCTTGGAGAAGGTGCGTGACCCGGAGAAGATGCAGTGCGACAAGTGTGGGGAGGGAGAGGTGCAGGGTTTCTGCCAAGACTGTGGCCAGTTCATTTGCCAGCCCTGTCTTGACGTGCACAGCCGATGGAGAGAGTTCAAGACTCACGATATTTCTGATATAGACGAGGTCAAAGAAACAGCCTTGAAATTGGTGACTCTCAAGAAATGTAGCATGTTGTGCCCCAGGCACCCGGCTGAGCGTATCAGGATTTACTGTGAGACATGCGACGAGTTGTTGTGCCATGACTGTGCCCTCAAGACCCATCGCGACCACAACTATGACCACATCCAAGATGTCTTTCCCAAGCACAGAGATGCCATCCTTGCTTGCCTCGGTCCCGTCAAATCTGAACTTGCTAGTGTAGGGAGCACCATTGCAGGGCTGAAGGCAAGGTCCAGCAGGCTAGACGGACAGGGTTTAAAGGCCAAGGCAAAGGTAGATGCTGCAGTAGACAAGCTCCAGGCCTTCCTAGAGGCTCGCAGGAGGGAGCTTCACTCACAGATCGATGGTAAGGTGTGTCAGGGGAAGAAAGAGCTGGCGGCCCGGCTTGACGGACACGAGTTGAGGCAGGCCCAGCTGAGGAGCTGTGTGGAGTTTGTGGAGGGGAGTCTGCAGAGTGGCACACAAGAGGAGGTGCTGTCGATGAAGAGACAAGTGGAGGAGAGGGCACGGGAACTTGCAGATGAGCTCAGACATCAAAAACTCGAGTTAGGTCCAGAGAAAGCGATTTGTGTAGTCTGCGCAGATCTTAGTTCAGCATTTGAGAAACTAGGACAAGTGCAACTTGCATCGAAATTCGAAGGTACTCATCTAAAGACAATCAGCGGAGTCAATCGTCCTAGCCACACTGCCTTTGCCACAAGCGGGGAGATAGTTGTGTGTGAGTGGAATGCAAACCGTGTGAGTGTCTTTGGCAGGGACCACACCCACTTGAGGTCGTTTGGCAGGAAGGGGTCAAAGGAAAGTCGACTCGAGGAACCACTGGGAGTAGCAATCTCACCTGATAATACCGTCTTTGTAGCAGCCTGCCATTGTGTACAGAAATTCACTCTGGATGGCGAGCTCATAGCGTCTGTGGGCTCAGAGGGCAGTGGACCGCTGCATTTCCACACTCCGTTTGCTATAGCCCACAGCGAAACCAATAGCAGAGTCTACGTCTGTGACACAGTCAACAATCGCGTCACAATTCTCAACAGCGACCTGTCTCTTTATGGCAGCTTTGGAAGTAAGGGTCGCGAAGCCGGTGAATTCAACATGCCTCAGGGGATAGCTGTTGATAGAAAGGGGAACGTACTCGTAGCCGACCATCTCAACAACAGAGTTCAGATATTTGATGCTAGTGGGTGTTACCACTCGTCCATAGCTCATACAGAGCCAGACCAGAAGCTGCAGGGGCCAATCAGCGTGGCTGTTGGACCTGACGACTGGGTGTATGTGGTAGAGAACTACTCCAATCGTGTGTCGCTGTTTGATGAGTGCTACAAGTACATCAGGTCGTTTGGCAAGAAGGGGAAGAATGATGGAGAGTTTGACGATCCATATGCAGTTGCTGTCAGTCCTGAGGGTCGTGTGTATGTTAGTGACACGAACAATGATCGAATTCAGGTCTTCAAATGAAAAACTGCCGTCTGAAGCACTTTGTCTTTTAGTATCATAATAATATAAGCCAACCATACTGTAGAAACCTTCGTGAGAACAAACTTTTTTGGTGCATATTTTAACCCTTGGTGGGGCGTGCATGAACTAAGAAAGGGAGTGAAACCACCATGTATGAGTTTGCCCGTTTAATGCACTGTAAGCACACGAGGTTATATATACTCGAGGGATGTGTATATATACAGTCAAGATTTATATCTGCTGATGCAGCTGAACAGTTTCCTTCTGCACATGCACACACGCTTTCAATAGTTTACATTTCAGCTGATATGCATGCAAATCCAGCAGCGAAATTCTTGTAGTTATAGTTGCTATCCTTGCTGCTATATTAATGAAAAGCACTGAAGTGCAAACCCTTGGCGAACTGCGCATGAGCGGTATCGCTAATGCCGTCTCCCGCTAGTAGCTCGTGGAGAATCTGACATGGGCTAGCTACAGTAGTAGATAGCATGCGGGAGTCGATACACGCCCTTCGCTGTGGCTTTGTGCCTCCAAGGTACACAGAGCAAGCGGATCAGGTCGAGGTCAGGTGGAGCCAGCATTAAGGAAAGAGGTTTGTTTTCACCCAATTTCACCCCACAATTTAGCCTAGAACGAAATTTACCGAGGATTAGTGCTCCATTTTCTGTTTTGTGTTACTGTAGAGTGACTGGTGTGGTCGGTTCCCTAAAAGAGAGCAGTAACCTAACTAAGTACATGCTCTGTAAGTAAATGTCTGTTTCATCTCGTTTAATCCCTGTAAGTACTGAAATATCCGAAGAAATATTTTTAAAATTTGGTATTTACTAACACATGAGGATACCTCTGGACTGAAAATTAGTGTCGCATTTTTCCAGATGCAGGTATGCCACGTCGTGTGCGATCATCATATAGAAAAGACCGAGCACGCCAGGAACGTGTGAAAAAAGCAGAAGCTAGGGTAAGTGAGATTACAGTGCATATGTGTAGCTGCAAAGACATTCATGTTATGTATAGATTGTAGTAGGTGGTATCCCCAACAATGGATCAGTGGCAACCACAACGTCTAACCGTGATCTATCTTCATCTTCTGTGCTTCCCTCGGATTCGGATTCAACTGATCTGCCGTATGATTAACCTGCATTACTTGCTGACTTGGGTACCGCAACTACCGCATGCTCTGCAACTTCGAGAGATAGTGATAACCAGGTAGAGTGTCCTGCGATTGAGGTACTTCACCAGTCAATCACTCTTCCAAGTCCATCTTGGATGGATGTTAGTGCTTCCCCAGTCCAATCTATTACGCTTTGTAAAGTTAGTAATGTACCAACCGTAAGCACTCAACCTGTTATTATCAGTCACTGCTTAAAAATCGATAGTGATCTAACTTGGACTCTTTTTGTGCATAATCATAAACTTGTGAAAGAAAAATGTTCCGCACTGGAAGCTTTCCCTGGAACACTTAGTTCAGAGTCTCTACGTGATCTACTGCTAATCCTGGATCAATTGCATGTCTGTTGTGGTCAACCTGACACTCATTTTGTTTCAATGGTCAATGCGAAAAAGGGGAAAATTCTTTCATCTGATGGCAAAGTTGCTGCCATTGTTGATAGCTATGCTCCCGTGGGTCTAAATGGAGAGCACTATCTGGCTACTGTACGTACTGGGTCTTGTGAATTAGTCGCAAAATCCCAGAAGTGTGTTTCCTGTAAGTCTTATCGGGACACATTACGATCCATGTATAATCGTAGGCGTACATGTGAGATGAGTGATACTAGCAGCCATTCTAATGAGCGTTACTTAAACACACCCTGAAAAGAAAGCAAAGATGTCTAAACTTAAACAGAAGGCCCGTGTAGCTGAGAAACAAAATGAAAAGCTAAGGGCAAGAATTGCTGAACTGACAGAGAAACAAGGTGACCCAGTTGACCCAACTTTCCATGGGGACTTACTTATTATTTTGAATGAGAATTACGAACAGATTAAGCAGACCTACCCTGAAGGAAGTTTTGCCAGACTTTTTTGGGAAGAACAGTTAAAAGCAGCCACAGTCAAAGATCCCAGACAAATACGCTGGCACCCACTCATGATAAAATGGTGTCTTAATCTAAAACTGATATCTAGTGCAGCTTACCATACTGTGCAGTCGTCTGGGTTTCTGCGTCTTCCACACTAAGTGAAAGGTCAACAAGGATTTCAACCCGAGTTGAATCAGCAACTACAAAAAGAGGCTGCCATTGATTCTCTTCCGCAGTCAAAGAGATATGTAGCCTTGCTGATTGATGAAATGAAAATAAAAGAAGATTTAGTATACGATAAACATACTGGACAAATAGTAGGTTTTGTTTCAGTTGGGGATGTTGGTGAAATTCTCTCTGAGATGGAAAGAAAGTGCACTGTGAAAGCAAACCGAAACTACCAGTTTCAACCCATATCTTGGTTTTTGATGGTGAGGGGGATTTTTTTCAAGTTAGAGTTCCTGTATGCCCACTTTGGAACAAAGGGTGTCACAGTTGATGTGCTGTTTCCAATTGTTTGGGAAGCAATTCGCCAGTTAGAAAACATTGGGTGCAAAGTTATTTGTGTAGTTGCCGATGGTGCTAGTGCAAACCGGAAGTTTTTTCGCATGCACGGACAGGAAAATCTTGTATATAAGACACACAATCCATTTGCTTGTCCATCAGAAAATAAGTCCTTATTCTTCATTTCTGACCCACCACATTTGATAAAAACCACAAGAAATTGCTGGTCTCACTCTGGGGATTGTGGAACTCGGCGGATGTTGGTAAGGATGTGTGTCTTGTTTTTGTTCATTAATGATTAGATCAATGGGAAATGTATAGAATGGAAACATCTGAGGGATCTCTATCATACAGAAACTGCAGTCTATGGCCGCAGGAATTTCACTGGTCCCCAAGCTCAAGATGGAGCACATTGAACTTACCCCGTTTTCCCGAATGAGAGTCGACTTGGCAGCACAGGTATAATATTATACTTTGGAAGTGACTGCATAATTCACACACTTAATATTACTATACACAGGTGCTGAGTAAATCAGTGGCTGATGCTTTTGCTTACTTTGGAGATGATTTAACTACCGAAACAGAAGTGTTTGTTCGTAATTTTGATCGGTTTTTTGACTGTCTCAATGTCAGGAGCCTTTCTGAATGGAGAACCAAACGAAAGGAGGATTTGAAACCTTATACATCTCCAGATGATAACAGACTTAAGGTACAGTAGTTAATACGTAGCTATTACTAGTTATTGTGGTATTTTATTGTTATTCCAGTGGCTAGAAAATGACTTCCTCATGTATCTTAAAAACTGGGAAGATGCTGTCAATGGACGTACTGATATATCGAAGGGAGACAAACGAAAGTTACTACTGAGTCAAGAGACACTGGAAGGCCTGCGAATCACAGGTATGTGAATTAGATTGCGCATGTATATACAACTATCTAAACCACGAGGCCTTGGCTAGCTATTATAGTGGTTGGGCTATTGTGTATGATTCTGTAGTGCATTCCTTTGTGGAAATGACCAGATATCTACTAACAAATGAGGAAGGCCTCTTCATCTTGAACAAAAGGTTCTCACAGGATCCGTTGGAGAACTATTTTGGGAAGCAGAGGGCACGAGGCGGACGCAATGAAAATCCTACTGTAAAGCAGTGCCTAGTTAATGCAGCAGCCTTGCGTGTGCAAGGGTCAACCGCACTTGACCCTGTAAGGGGTAACTGTCGGAGAAAGCGCCAAATGGAGATTGATGAATCTGCTATAATTGACAGTGCACCTTCACCCAAAAGAAAACGTTCAGTTGTACCTAATATCTGAAAAATGCTTCATGAGTGTATAATTGTTTCTTTCAATTTTTATGACAAGTGTTTTCTAAGACCAGTTGATTTCTGTTTAGTTTGCTTTGTTGCTTGCTTGTATGTTTCCATCCAAGATGCAGCGATAGAGAATCCTCTAACTGTTACCCATAGTTGCACAATTTCGTGTAGGAGTTCTTGAGCCTCTTCTTCCGAGTCAATAGCAATTGACAAAAATGTCCATTTGAACTGCACTTCATCATCACCTACAATAGCCTTAGTTACTTCTTTCACACTGTTTGTGCTGTCGGCTTTTACCATGTGTTTGGGCAGAATGACACGAACTAATTTCTCTATTTCTGTGAAAAACGAGAGAGTCTCATCATTCAGTGGAAATAGTCCCCCTCTGTTTACTGTTTCAAACCAGAGTCTGGTATAGGAAAGCAAATCAGGATCATGCTCTTCACTTACAACAGCCATGTTTCCTAGGCAGTCTAAGAAGTGCTTAGACTTTTCTTCTTTATTTTTTCCTTCATACTTCTTTAGTAGTTTAAATGGTACATATCCACAGGCATACTGCATAGCATTCAATTCATCAGCAGGTATTTCACCTTGTTGTTCGGCAGTTTTCTTCTGGCTACTCTTTTCAGCAAAGGTATTAGCCAGCTTCTGCTGAAACAGCTCTTGATTAACGCACTGTACAAGAAATTCCCGTTCCCTACATAACCCATGAAACAGGTCTTGCCAGTGTTTAGGCAATTGTGTTCTCCTAAGGTCATGAAATGCAGACCATAAACTGGCTTTTGTTGCACGTTTGTCGTACCTTATATCTCTAAATATCCTTCCTATATCCTTTGAGAGCCTTTGACAAAACAGATCAAACAGTTCAATCTCGTGGTCGCTCTCTGACACTTTCAGAAGGAGAGTTGTTCCAAATGTTCTCATTGCATCACTCAATGGTGATGAAACTAGCCTTTTGTCCTCTAGTACAACAGTTATTGCAGCTCGTACGATGCCACTTGCCATCGATCCTAGGGCTGTACCATACACATGGCTAAGCTGCATAAGCTGGTCCTCAGTTCGCTTCCACACACGTATAATATACGCGCATGCAGAATGTTCATTACGTCACCCGAAACGCGGACAATTTCGGGACGGTACTTCCGTTTCCAATCCCTCTCCTTCCTTTATCTATGGTTCGTCTAACAAAGGATACAATCTACTTAACGGGAAATGAAGGTCAGAAGGTTTGTGGGGTTTTCTCTGAAAATGCTCCGTTGCAAAGCTAGAGCGCTTCCAGCATTGCATGCGCTTATTTTAGCACAGGCTTACCTCGACCGGGTCCGCTTGCTCTGTCTATCTTGAAGGCACAAGAAGTCACAACGAATGGCCTCTCGCGTGCTATCTACTACTGTAGCTAGCCCGTGTCAGACTCTCTACGAGCTTCTCACGGGAGACCACGAGTAAACGCTAATAGCCCAGCCCAGCCCATCAATTTTAGGGGTACCGCACATGCGCAGTTCGCCGAGGGTTTTCACTTAGTTACCCTCGGCGCGCATGCGCAGCAGGGTTCAGTAGTTGGTGTGTCTGTCTGTCTGTTACTCTACATCTCACTTCTCCAGTGTTGTTTCGTCTCACAAACGATACTACATACTTAACGGGCAATGAAAGTCAGAAATATTCTGGGGTTTACTCTGAAAATGCTCCGTTGCAAAGCTAGAGCGCTTCCAGCATTGTATGGCTAATGCCGGTAGTTATGGCGCGCCGTTTGTGTCAAAACGATTTCCCCCCGTAAACCATGGCGACGAATCGTTTTCTGAGCGATGAATCGATTATCGGGGCGTCGATTCTCCTTTCGTAGCGACAATTCTTCTTTCGTGGCGACGAATTTCTACGGCTAAGATTGTTAACCCTCGGCGCGCATGCGCAGCGAGGGTTACGGTAGTTGTCCCGTAAGTGTGTCAGTCTGTCTGTTACCACGTTTTCTGCGACTACGCGCAACGAGATAACAAAATAGCGATATCAACGGGTTCATCACTACACTGGCTTCATTTTAAAAAAGGCGATTTTCGTATAACAACTGCGTTCTAAAGTTATGGCGTGAAAAGCAAGTGAACAAGCCAATATGCAAATTAGCGCAGGCTTACCTCGACCGCGTCCGCTCGCTCTGTGTATCTTGCAGGCACAAGAAGTCACAACGAAGGGCGTGTATCGACACCCGCATGCTATCTACTACTATACCTAGCCCATGTCAGACTCTCCGCGAGCTACTAGCGGGATACCGCGAGTAAAGATACAAAGCCCAGCCCATCAATTAGTGCTACCGCGCATGCGCAGTTCGCCGAGGGTTTGCACTTTAGTGCTTTTCATTTATCAAGCGACGAAAGCTTTTCAAGGAAACTAATCTTGGATTGAGGACGACGACCAGTTATATGCAGCACGAAACTTTCCTACCGCGACAATTCATGAATAAATGAAAAGCACTGAAGTGCAAATCCTCGGCGCATTGAAGACAATTGAACAATTTGCACTGGACAATGCTTTGAAGCTGAATGCAACCAAGACAGAACTAATCAAGTTCTCTGCCTGTGCTTTCAGCTCTGAAGAAATCCAACTGACTGACCAGTCTATCTCTGCTCAGCAGACAGCTAAATGCCTTGGATACTGGTGGCATACCAACTTCACACCAGTGAAATCAATTGAAGAGAATATCAGCAAAGCTCGTAGGGCTTTCTTTGCCCTGGGTTCTATCGGTGCCTACCAGGGTGCCCTAAACCCACTCTCTGGGCGTAGCCTCCTCTCCAATTTTGTGCTGCCGATACTCCTCTGTGGCAGTGAAAACTGGATACTCACCGAATCCTTATTAACTACTGTGGAGAAGTTTCAGGCAGAGATCGGTAGACGCATTTTACGACTACCCAAATTTTACTCATACTTGGCTGTTATCATTGCTCTGCACTGGCCAAGAATGAGAGTTTGCATCCTTCTAAGGAAGTTAACTTTTCTAGTGAAGCTTCTCCAATCTACCAGCGACAACCTCAGCTCTCGTGTTTTCCGTACACTTGCCTCTGAGGATGTCAGTAAGATCAGTCTGGTCGAGCAATGTCAGCTACTTGAAAGTGAGTTTGGTACATCATTCGCGGCATGCATAATGCCTTAATGACCCTGGAAATGCTCAATTAGTACTGCAAGAAGCAAAAGAAGCTCTGATCTCAAGGGACTGGGAAATTGTGCTAGAGATGGCCAAGTGTCACCAGTCGACTAAGCACATTGCGGACCCTCGAATTGCCTCCTCATGGTGCAAGCTATGGGACATCGCCCTAGATCACGGAGTTCGTGGAACTCGTTTAACTCAACATCTACTGAGTGTAATGTGCAGACCAGTGTTTGGAAAGCGAGAATGTCCCATCTGCAACAACATCATCCACCAGAGCACTTCGTACTTCGAGCACGTGAGCTCAGACCACTGCAACAGTGACATATCTGTCGCGGGAGTTCTGGAAACCATTGAAGGAGGTTTTCACGAAAACATCCTCACGATTGCCACTACCCTCTCCAATTCTCTCTAATCTCTTCTCATGTTCACGTCATTTATATTATATGCTTATATTTTTCTGTATGCATAATCGTTGTATCCCTCTTGGGCTCATAACATGAACTTTGGAATACTTTGGAATTGATGTGCTGGGTTTAGTTCTGGCTGGTCTCTAGCCAGAGTCTGACGTGGGCTAACTACACTACTAGACAGCATGCGAGAGGCGATACACGCCCTACGTTGCATCTTCTGGTGCCTCCGAGGTCGCAGAACACGCGGATCGATCAGACCGCGCGGGTACTCCGGTAAGCCATATTGGCTTTTTCGTGCTCTAGCTTTGCAACGGAGCATTTTCAGAGAAAACTGCCTTTATTTTCTGACCTTCGTCGCCCGTTGGGTAGATGGTATCGTTTCTGGGACGAACAGACGTTCCAGGAGTGAGATATAGAATAACAGACAAACAAACAAACAGACAGACAGACAGACAGACCGACCCAAGTACTGTACCCTCGCTGCGCATGCGCGCCGAGGGTAATGATCCAGGTGAGAGTTCAAAGGGTAACTTACTCGAAACCCAGTAACTTTGGAAGGTACCGATCAGTATTGGCTACAGGCGCCACCCTCTAGGCACTCTAGGAAAGTTGACCTTTCAACTCTCCTACACGATCACAGAATATCGTCGCCTTGCCTGGTCGCCGCCTCAATCCAAGATTTTGCGCCTTTATGACAGAATTCTCTCGCTCGATAAACGATCGTGGCCGTAGAAATTCGTCGCCGCGAAAGAGATACGTTGCCACGAAAGGAGAATCGTCGACGCGAAAACGATCTGTCACCCCGATTACAGAGGTTTACGTTTTGACACAAACGGCGCGCCATAGGTGCTTGCGGATAAGGCGCATGCGCTTATATTTAGCACCTCGACCTGCTCCGTCTATCTTGAAGGCACAAGAAGTTACAATGAATGGCGTGTATCGACTCTCGCGTGCTATCTACTACTGTAGCTAGCCCGTGTCAGACTCTCTGCGAGGAGGGTTTGCACTTTAGTGTTTTTACCCTCGGCGCGCATGCGCAGCGAGGGTACAGTAGTTACCCTCGGCGCGCATGCGCAGCGAGGGTACTGTAGTTGGGTTTGTCTGTGTGTGTGTGTGTCTGTCTGTTACTCTCAATCTCACTTCTCGAATGTCTGTTCGTCTCACAAACGATACGACCTACTTAACACGCAATGAAGGTCAGAACTTTCGAACCGTTTTCCCTGAAACTGCTTCGTTGCAAAGCTAGAGCGCTTCCACATTGTATGGCTAATGCCGGTAGTCGCTATTCGATTTTATCGCTGGCGGATAATGCGCATGCGCTTATATTTAGCAAAGGACCGGGTCCGCTTGCTCTTTCTATCTTGAAGGCATAAGAAGTCACAACGAATGGCGTGTATCGACTCTCGCGTGCTATCTACTACTGTAGCTGGCCCGTGTCAGACTCTCTCTGCGAGCTACTTCGCCGAGGGTTTGCACTTTAGTGCTTTTCATTGGGTTTGTCTGTGTGTGTGTGTGTCTGTCTGTTACTCTCAATCTCACTTCTCGAATGTCTGTTCGTCTCACAAACGATACGACCTACTTAACGGGCAATGAAGGTCAGAAATTTCGAACGGTTTTCTCTGAAAATGCTTCTTTGCAAAGCTAGAGCGCTTCGGCATTGTACGGCTAATGCCGATAGTCTCCATTTTATCGCTGGCGGATAATGCGCATGCGCTTATATTTAGCAAAGGACCGGGTGCGCTTGCTCCTTCTATCTTGAAGGCACAAGAAGTCACAACGAATGGCGTGTATCGACTCTCGCGTGCTATCTACTACTGTAGCTGGCCCGTGTCAGACTCCCTGCGAACTACTTCGCCGAGGGTTTGCACTTTAGTGCTTTTCATTGGGTTTGTCTGTGTGTCTGTGTGTGTGTGTGTGTGTCTGTCTGTTACTCGTCATCTCACTTCTCGAGTGTTCGTTCGTCTCACAAAGGATACCACCTACTGAACGGGCAATGAAGGTCAGAAAATATGTGGGGTTTTCTCTGAAACTGCTCCGTTGCAGAGCTAGAGCGCGAAAAAGCTAATATGCAAATAGGCAACGGACGGGACGGCTTACCACGGTCTGATCGATCCGCGTGCTCTGCGTACCTCAGAGGCACCAGAAGATGCAACGCAGGGCGTGTATCGCCTCTCGCATGCTATCTAGTAGTGTAGTTAGCCCGCGTCAGACTCTGCGCGAGCTGGGAAGAGACCACGAGTAACAGCTAAAACTAAACCCATCCCATCAATTAGTGGTACGGCGCATGCGTTTACTTACGCGTGCGCGTCACAATGCGCCGAGTGTTTGCACTTCAGTGCTTTTCATTATACTAGTAGGTGAATGCATGGCATTTTTGGCGAGCGGGAGCGAGCACACAATGACTCTATCTGCACGAGCCATCCTACAACTTGAACCTTAGAATCACGAAGATTGGAAGGAGGTATAGACAGCCTCGGTCAGGTATCGAAGAGCGCAGCGAATGCCAGCAAATAGACGAGAGTTCTTTGGCTGGCTATATTTCGCATCGCTATGACAGCTAGGCAGCGTGTAAAAATTTGGGCGTTCCCTATCACGAAAGCGACGCTGATACAAACGGGTCTCTCTGAATCTCACGGGCACGATGTTCTCTTTTCCACTCTCTTCGACGACGAAGGGCATCTTCCCCGGACTATATATATGCACGTGTATACGCACGACATCATCACAGGCAGGCAGCATGTGAAATTTTGAAATCCTTTCGGATAAAAAGAAGCGCGTAATCCTGGAGCATGGGCAGTTGGACGACGTACGGTCGTAGATATAGAAAATCCGCGCCGTTCGTACCACTAGGTTAGCTCGCTCCCGCTCGCCAATAACACTCTCTCATTTTAAATAGTCCTTTTTCAAGTGATAGTATAAACTGAAGAAACCCATGTCACTTTACTGAAAAAATTCCTGCACATGCAAAAGTGCTGGAAGAATTAAAATGTTGAGGAACAATTTCGAAAAGTGTATATAGTTAATATAGAAGAATTTAAAAAAGTGCAGATAGAAATGAAAAAGTGTAGGAAATATTCCTGCAAAATCCCAATATTTGTGATATTATGTATAATACAGGAAGAATTCTTCTTGCACATGAGTAAGTTGTGCTGGAATTGTTAACCCTCGGCGCGCATGCGTTCTGTCTGTCTGTCTGTGTGTCGACGCTAATCCTGGCACTACAGGCTATGAGGCGGCCTATTAGTGATACCAGCGGCTTCAGAACTACGCGAGCCTGAAAAATAAAAGGGCGATTTTCCTGAAACGTCTGCGTTCGAGAGATATGCCGTGAAAACAAGCGAAAAAGCCAATTGCATAATCGCACTGGGCTTTCTGCGACCTGATCCGCTCGCTCTGTGTACCTTGGGGGCTCAAGAAGTCACAACGAATGGCATGTATCGACTAACGCATGCTATCTTCTATTGTAGCTAGCCCGTGTCAGACTCTCCGCGAGCTACAAGCGACCACAGGTAAACGCATACTATAGCCCAGCCTATCAATTAGAAGTATCGCGCATGTGCAGTTCGCCGAGGGTTTGCACTTTAGTGCTTTTCATTCATTGGGTCTGTCTGTGTGTCTGTGTGTCTGTGTGTCTGTCTGTTACTCTTCATCTCACTTCTCGAGTGCTCGTTCGTCTCACAAAGGATACCACCTACTGAACGGGCAATGAAGGTCAGAAATTTCGAACGGTTTTCCCTGAAAACGCTCCGTTGCAACGCTAGAGCGCTTCCACCATTGTACGTAGTCGGCCATTTTTATCGCTGTGGAAAATGCGCATGCGGTTATTATTAGCAATAGTGTACATGTGTGTTCCAAGTTTCATGATTAGTAAGATTCTTACTGTCATCTCCGAACACGCTTCGCATGTCACAAAGATATTGAAACACACAGACAATTAATTCGTTACCCACATCCAATTACTCATTGAATGGCTTTGGCATAACTTAGCGGTAAGTACACTAACGCATGTGACACTTTAGCATGCAGATGGACTCGTCGAGCGCTTTCGGTGAGTTTAAAATAACATTAGTCATGTGACCTAATATACACTACGATAATGCAGTTTGCCGATGGTCTTCCTCACTATTTTATGTTTTTCACCACGTGATCCAAGACGGCACTTAGCGTGAATACCCCATCGCTGTCGTGCAGAAGCTTAACTCTGCAGCTGTCGTTGTCTAAATCCATTTGTACGTAAAGTACTCCAGTTGCCCGTATGGCTAATATGCCATAAGCCCGCCACTTTAGGGTGTTAGCTGGAGGGGTGCCATGTAGATTATTCAGATAATTCTGGGTTGCGAAAAGGTATGTACTTGCCAGTAGCTCACCCAGTTTCTCTGGTAGCTTTCGTAAAAACGACACAGTCACTGGGCAAGCTGCCCCTCTATTCATCCCAACACACACTGCAGGCGAAGGCTCCTGCGAATGTATAACGGCAACCGATTTCGCTACGAGAACTATGTCGCTCATGCCGTGAAAGGGGGCGACCTTTAGGTCCATGACATTTGGAAAGAGTGTAGTCAGCTCCAAATGGTACGATTGTGGCTGCCATTTATAAGCAGGCACCACCTTTATCCCTGCTAGGGATGTAGAATGTTGGAGACATTGGTGGAGGCGGCGGGTCCACACTGCCTCATCCCAGTCCCAGTGCTCCCGAGGACAATCGACCCAGTCGTACCGCCCGCCAATGTGCTTCAGCTGAGATTGCGAGTACACGAAGGGCTTCACATCAATGGCTCCCTCTTTCTCAAATGCAGTCATCTGTGGGGCTGATTCAAATACAAAGAACCGGCCACATTCGGACATTTTGAGTCCACTACATCTCCGAGTGTGAGTATAAATGTGGACATAACGTCCACTGCCTATGTTGAAGACCCTGCCTCTCGGAGTATGTGACCGTGAATCGAGGTCAAGTCCCCTTTCGACTTCATCGAGCTCGCTCTCGAGTTCCTTAGCCTCGAAGTCCTCGATCGGGTAACTCGACCCAGAAGGGTGACCGGCCCCCTTGTATCTGAGCGTGATTAGCTTCGTCCGTTTCCCGAAAAAAATGCACTGAATCTCCTCTACTACCAGGCGAGAGAGGGCAACTGTCAGCTGTGCCACATCGAACGGGCGATGACTGTGAACGAACTAGAGTACAGTAGAGGCCTCTACAGTCGCGTGCCACACGGCCTACTGAATATTCATTACCGATGACGTTTGGCCTATTGGGGGAGCTGAGGCGCGAAATACAAACCTCCGTATCTCCGCATCGGCAGCCGCGAGAGACGAGCGGGCGCTGAGAGAGGAGTCGATTGAGCCGCTTTTTGCCGAGATTTTGAGAGGGAACGACTACTAGATGGTATGCAAGAGGCGATACACGCCCTGCGTTGCATCTTCTGGTGCCTCCGAAGTACGCAGAGCACGACCGCGCTATAATAGGCCATCCCGTCCGTGCGAATTTAACCTTGAAGGCTTGGTTCCACTGCAAGCATAAAACCTATATGTCAATCTAAAGTGTGTAAGGGCAATCAGGCATTATGTTTTAGTGCATGACCTCATTGCCAGATCGTTTTTTTGCACCTTTGACACTGAAAATGTATATCTTTCCATTTCCTTCTACTATACACACAGCAGCTAGCTTTTCTTTCATGAAGGGAATACTACTACTAACCTTTCTCGTTCAATGTAGAGCAAATGTACTGTATGTAAAACCAACATCATCTGGTGACACCAATGCCTCGTGTCCTGATGGACCATGTCTCACATTCAACCAGTACATCAAACACTCGGAAATTTACTTTAAGTCAAACACCCTGTTCTTGTTCTTACCAGGCGTGCACCAAGTGAGTTTAGCAGCCACATTTAGAGAAATGAGTAACGTATCTCTGTTGGCTTACAACGATGAAATGAGTACAAATCTGGTCTCAATTAACGCTTCATGCACATCACGTAATAACGTGGAAATTGTAGAAACACGGCTAAATGGGACAACTCAATCAGTTTGTTTGTCACTCATAAACTTTGAGAGTGTGGAAAACGTTACTGTGAAAGGTTTAACTGTGTCCTCAGCGGTCACAGGTGCATTGTTACTTAACAAAACAGTGGGTGCGTACATTCAGCACTGCACCTTTATTTGTGATAAAGCACTAGAGAAAACGTCTGCCGTGTTAGTGCAAAACGCATACTCTACGATGATCGATGACACTTACACAACCAACTGTTCATCTGGGATTTCAGTTTCCCACTCAAACAATACTAGCATTACCAATGTAACCTCTGGGTATTGCAGTTATGCAGGAGTGTTTATATATTCATCATTCAGCACCACAATGGAAAATGTGTATCAAACTTTCACGTTATATGGGTTGTTGGTGAAGAGATCTCACAATACTACAATTTTACAAAGCAGCATCTGGCATACAAAGAGCACTGGGGTGCTTATCGAATCTAGCCACGTTGTGTACATAATTGATACAACAATTAGAGTTTGTCGTTTATATGGGGCTGAAATCATAGACAGCAGTGGTGCTGTCATAAAGAATATCTCTGTTTCCCAGTGTAATATCAACATTGCCTTTCTCTATTCGTTCAACATTGACATGAATGACTGTGTGGTGAGCTGCAGCAAAAGTGAACATGGACTAACAATGCTGGGATGCAACAACACATTAGTGACGGGTATGGAGGTCCTTGAGTCCAATGAATCTCACCTGGAGTCTGGAATAGACCTAAAGCACATGTACTTTGACAGTGTACAGATATCAAATAGCACGAACTCGACAATTCCACTCTCAATGTCTGCCCTATACAGGGGAGTTATGCTATTCAGGTCATCAGGTATTGTTCTGCATAGTAGTGAATTTAAAGAAATGAAGTCGGTTTCACAAACAAGTGAGACGACTAGTCGTACACCATCAGTTATATCACTTCTCTATTCTTCCCTCACTCTTCAAAACTGCACTTTTGAAGGCAACGAAATAACAGCTGTGAAACTCCTCAGTTCAACCCTGACAATGTCGGGAATATTACGTTTTGTCGGCAACACAGCTGTATCTTGTACTGCTATTGTGCTATCAAAATATAGTTATCTGACACTAGCCAAACAAAGTCACACTTACTTCATTAACAATTCTGCTGCTGAAGTTGGAGGAGTCTTCTGCGTCGATACTGACTTTCAGTACTATGGGTACAAAAAGACAGACCCAGTGTACTTCATTCTAGCTAGAACCCCCTGCTTTCTTCGAGTTGAGGGAGAGCGAGCAGACCCTCGGTTGATATTCCGCCACAATACGGCTGGCTATGGTGGCGACATA
>CASHTH010000407.1:0-27934 GCA_030341885.1 Geodia barretti
TCTAACAATGAAAAATAAAGTGGTTACGTCTCTGATTCTTCACAAAAACCCTACACCACTTAAAGGGGCTTGCTCGTAGGTCCAGTAGAATGAAATCCTGCGCACACAAGCACTAAATTGTCGCCGCTTTTCTCACACACATGAATGTTTAAGTGGGTGAGGACATGGTAAAGTCATTCTCTGGAGGGCCCCAAATGCATCAGCATTGGTGAAACTCATCGTTAGTTTACGAACATGGAGTCATCTGACTGCCCACAAATGCAGCACAACCAAATACTAGGATCTGTCAGAGGGTCACGTTCTAGGAAATGAGTCATCCTATGAGTGAGCCCACTCGCTTCGCGAGGAAAATTTTACACTATCAGCATGTCAGTTTTGAAGATGTAACCATCATCCCATTGTACTAATGCATCAAATTCACTAGGTCATCCCTGTCTTGTCTCCTTGCTTTTTATACCATCCATAATTATATTCTACACTTTTTTAATTCGAAGAATTAAGAATTTTTATTTACTTGTTATTTATAGGAGCACACGCAATAATTTAAGCAAGCGAGAAGTGTCAGTTTGAAAAATGGAGTTATTTTCCATGTACTACTGCATCACATGAACTAGTTATGTCTCCTTCATACTCACCAATTTTTTTAATTGCCTCCTTACCGCATTCAAATGCATAGCTACAATGCAATAAATCACTAAGTACGGTAGTACTTATCACTGTACTTAGTATTAGATTGACTTGGTACCTAGTTCTAATTGATGTATGGGGCTATGATATGGAGTTTTTTTTCATCTTCTTATTCTTCTTCTCGACCATCGTAACTCAAAGCGAAAAGATAGCCTGAAAGTTTGTAGGAATATGCGTATCGATAACCAAATTTGCAACGTTATACTTTTTTGTTGGGTAAACATGTGTTTACGGTAAATTGTTCCCAGGTGCAATACATTATAATGGACTAATGTGTGTTAGTTTAATTAACATTATTTGTAAGGCTATGTGAACGAAACTTTGTATAATGTATTCATACCCAACATCAAAAACAACAATACATTGTATAAACACAACAAATAGCCTCAGGAACTTTTCTGTTTAAATTTACTTGTCTTCACTTCTCAAACTCCTTAATGGTAGGGACCATATGATGAAACTTTGTACGTATGGCCTATTTTTATTTCATGTTGTTTCCATGACGACCCCTACTGTTTGAAGAAAAACCTCAGTACGATTATCTTGATAATTATTTCTTTACTCCTAACATTGCTAACTGTAGCATGATGGAGGTGAAACTTGTACACATACTTTATTAACTGTTTCCATGACAACCACAACCTATCTGTGTTCATGGCTCCGCCTCCTCGCACTTTACTTTAAATTTTAATGTCTTCACTCCTCAAACGCGCTAACGTACACACATGGAGATGAACCTTGGGAGCATGCATTTTCCTGACAACCACATTGTATAAACAACAACAATGAATAGTTCAGGCACTTTACTTACTTCTTCACTCCTCAACTCCTAACGGTAACGCCAACATGGAGAATGAAACTTGGTACATAAGCGACGCTGAATGCATGCTTTGAGCCTCAAGATTTGCGCTCATGGCCACTTGGCGCGCAGTATATGGGGTCGCGTTTGATGGGCATGCGCAAAAGACAACCACTTTTTGATAATAGCTCAGGCATATAAAATGAGAGACAAGTAAATAAAAAATCTGCTGCTTATTAAGTAAAGAGTGGCATAGTATGGGCTCGTAGTAAAAAGAAAAGGGAGACAGAGATAGGTGATGGGTGTTTGTGGAAGCACAGAGATTCGAGCAGAGAGTTCGTAGGACTCCGCACATGGATCATTACCACACAGCCTATTACATCTCGTATCGTGCTTTATTACTTTACTCTTTCCCCGTCGCTACTAGACTATACTTCTCGTGAATAATCAGCCACCTTGCATACTGCACTTTTGTTTTGCATTCTTCCTTTTCTTGCGTTTCACAGCGTTTACATAATTTTTTCCTACGACTGTTTCCATGTTTTCCATGTAGTACTACAATGTATCTCCAACTGTTATGGTCAGCGTGATTACAGATACACATTTTCCCCTAAAATGCAGCACTCCAGGGAATGTAGGCATGACGATCTATCCTAGCATTAGTAACGTACTCAATCTAATAATACCTATAGCGTATAACAGTATTCTACGACTCTCGTCATCACCTCATTGCGTCGGGCCCTCTACGGAAGAGAGATTGAAAACTTCGCCGGGGTATCATACCCCATACCATCTAGATGCTAGGTACTCCCACCCGTACGACGATATAGGGCTGTGTGTAATGACCTGTGGGAGGCCTAACTCCTCGCTAGCATCTCTGTGTCTTCACAGCAACAACACAAAGCATCCCTATCTTGTCGTCCCTTGCTTTTATACGAATCCCTAATGCCCATGCACTCTTTTTTAATCCGCTACGAAGATTTTTCTATTTACTTGTATATATTATTTGGGCATAATGCCCAAAAAAGTGGCCTGTACATATCGTGGAATGTACATATCCATAACCACATGTGCAACGTCATACTTTTCTGTTTGTGGAAAACATGTTGTTTACTGTAAACAACAACCAAATTATTTGCCCAAAGGCAATACATTATCAGGTGGAGTACGTACTACATGTTGTCAGTGTACTCACAAATGGTAAGAGGCGGTGAACGAAGTTTGTAGCATAATGTCGTATGCAATAGCCAACATCAAACACACGAAGACATTTTGTTACATAACAGCAAACAGCAACGAAGCCTCAGGCACTTTTCTTTGAATTTACTCAAACTTTCCGACGGTAGCACGCATAGAGATGAAACTTTGTATGTATGCCTATTATTATAATTTCCATGACGATTACATGCTTCCATGACACCTGCATATTGTTTGAAAAAGCCTCAGGCAATTTTCGTTAAAAACTACTTCTTCAACTACTCAAACTTGCTAACTGTTGCACGCATGGAGTGAAACTTGGTACACATGTGAAAACTATGAGGTAGAAAGGCAAAGGCACAACAAACAAATCAACTACACCAAGGACAGCTCTTTTTTTCAGGAAAAACAAAGAGCGGGCAATACATGGTTTCCATACACCACAATAGTAGCCTCAGCACTGGCCTTTCAAAGTCTCCTTCACCCTCATCCATTACTTTTTACTTCTCTCTTACTCTTGTTAACGTCATGCGTCATTACATATTCATGACGACACCGGCATTTTCCTCTATTATAATTTATAGGGTGTTGCCCCTTTCAGAGAGATATAGTGTAGTATATAAAAATGATGGAGACATTAATCAAAATCCTGTGCGAATTTAAAAAGGCATACAGGATGGTATATGGGTATTGATTTCCTGCCATTCGCTAAATTTACACTGGGAGCTAACATTCTTTTTACTATCTCTGTCACCGCAAACTCTTTTTCACATGTATCAACATTTCTATCACTAATCTGTATTCTTTAGTATATAGGGATTGCATGGTACTTAGTATCATAGATTATGGGGGTGATGATAGGGGTTGGGTTTTGTTCATCTCTTCTTTCTTCTATTCAGATTCAACCCCATAACCAAACGAACACATATAGTATGAAATTTTGTAGATGTTAGATATATCCGTCACCCGTAAGAGCTTGTCATCTTATTCTTTGTAAACAACATTGTTTACTGTAAACAACAAATAGCCCCAGGAAATACATATAAGGGATCGCATGTGTCATGTATACTCACATGGTGAGAGCTATTTAACGAAACATTGTGACATAATGTGTAGTTTCATTACCAACTCAAAATCACAACAATACAAGCTTGTGTATTACAATCGCTTCCTGAAATATCAACTACAAATAGCTCGCACTTTTCTCTAATTACTTCTTCACTCCTCAAACTCGCTACTGTATCACCATTGAGGTGAAACTTGGAGCGCATGTGTATTACAATCTTTTCCATGATGACACAGCACAAATAGCCTCAGGCACTTTCTTTAAAATTACTTCTCACTCCTCAACTCCTAACAGTATCAAACATGATGTGAACATTGTATGCACATCATTTCCTGACGACAACAGGCATTTTTTCTCTAGTTTTTAATTTTTATATGGGCTTGCCCCATTCCACAGAGATAATACGTATAGTATTTAAATAGTTGAGACAGTTAAATTATAAATCTGTGAATTTAAAAAAAGGGCATAAGGGATCGTGTATAAGAGAGGGAGACAAGATAGGATGGGATACATGAAACATGTGTATGACAGATTTCCGGGACACGGTGAAAGACGCTTGGCTTTAGTAACCTTTAGCCCCTATAAGAGTATGCACATAAGGCAACAATTAGGGTTTGTGGTGATGGGGGTTGGGGGTGGTCGCATACGAAATATGTTCATTACCCTGTAAGTTCATACAATCATTTCATCATGAATTTTAAAAAGAATAATAAAATATCAAAAAATTCAAAAATAAACTTTCAATATAGCACAAAAAAAGAACACCTCAATCATATATCAAAACAAGTCACAAAATAATCAAATTGTAAAATTGAACTCATTCAAATAGCATTCCATTCACCCAAACCTATATACCCCCACTCACCAAAACGGCGACCCCCCATACAGTCCCTGGTTTCCCTAGCACTCCACTATCCCGAACAACCAACACACACAATTGTTTTACAACAACATCATCAATAAACATCAAAATATAATTCATGTTAAAAATGCATATACATCATAAAACATCATAACAAATCAAATAATTTGAAATCAAATCAATTCAAATATATAAGGACATAAAACTGAAATATTCCCCCCAACAGCCCCCTCTTCCTTCTCTTCTCCCCCCACCCGCCCCTTCCCTCCCTCCACCCTGCTCCCCTATCCCTGTACTCTCTTCCCCTTCACGTCCCCTATCCTACCCGTCCACTTCTTTCCCTACCCTGCCGCCGCACCTCCTCTTCCCTCCCACCCCGCGTCGTCCCCCCCCCTCCGGCCAGCCCCTCTCCCTTTGCCCCCCAAATGGCAACATCATATTCAACAATCAACATGTTCATAAAAACAGCATAATAAATAAGACAAATCAAATATTCACATGATGTATACATAATAAAGCATTCAATTAAACAACAAATCAATACCCATACAAATCAACAAAACTTTTAGCTTCACATCACAATCAAATTTCAGTACTCCATCAAATAATCATTTTCAAACATAACAAAAAACACATTTTAACATGTTTATCATAAAAAATATCATCAGAAAATATATCATTCAACAATCAAAATCATAAAACAATGTAAACAAATACAAAAAAACATGATATAAAAATCAATTAAATCACAAATTTTTCTTAACATGATCAACATCCCATATCACATAATCAACATCAATCACAACCATATTATAAAGAATAATTGAAATCATGACACATCACAAATTCACAAAAATCAAACATTATTAGAATCAATTTTCACATTCAAACAGAAAATGTTTTTTTGTTCATAATAATATCAAAAAAAAAACCAATACATTCATCACTATATACAAATCAAAATAAAAAAATAAATAAATTAACGACCATTTCAAAAAAATAACAATATGTTCATTAATAAATTTCAAATATTTTTATTACATTCACATTCAATATATACAATATCGTTTTTATCCGCATCCCTATCCTTGTCTCATCTGTCTCCTTTCTTTTTATACGATCCCTATATGCCTCTTTTTTTAAATCGCAGGATATTTAATTTACTTGTATAATTTTTGTGTGACGTGCACTGCAATGGGCACTGCAGTGGGCACTGCGGTGGGCACTGCGGTGGCCGACTGCACATACTGTAATGTATTACGTGATTTTTAAACATGCGCAAAATACTCACGAAATATTGAGCTACTCACTTTCACTTGTTAAAATGTGTTGCATTCCACCAGTAATGAAAATGGTGCAAACTCTCGGTGCTAGGAATATGCGCGCGTTCGTTGATGTGCATGCATGCTTAGGGCTGGGTTATGCCACGTGGTCCAACTCGTCAATGGAGCCATTTCCTTGTTTTCCCTTGTGGTAAGAGGCTATGTGAATAAAAGTTTGTATGCATAATGTATTCAGTCAATAGTATCAGAAACACAACAATACATGTTTGTAAACAACAACAAATACCCTCAGGCATTTTTCTTTCTTCACTCCTCAAACTTCTTAAAGATAGCACACATGGACATAAAACTTGGCAAACTTGGCACCGTGCAAAGTACATCGTTTCCATGACTGCCAAATACAACAACAGCCCCAGGCACTTTTCATAAAATTTTGTTCGTCACTTCTCAAATTTGCTTACGGTAACACGCATAGAGATAACACTTGGTACGCATGATGTATAACACATTGTTTCCATGACGACTACATATTGTTTGAACAACAAAAAATATCAACAGGCAACTTTCTTCAAAACTTCAACAAGATAGGGATTGTGTGATGGATTTTGAGCTGTTAGCATGCTCACAATCTGTTAGTAAACTGTGCTTCATACATCCCATCCCTATCTTGTCTCCCTTATTATTTATACCATCCTCCTCCCCTCTTATTTAAAATTCGCGGCATTTTATATACGTACCTATTAAAATCATATAGAAAATTCCCACATTGAAACGACTTGGTAGGCTCATTTCACTCATAAATTATGTGGATGAGATACATACCTCTAACTGTACAACTTTTATAAAACACCTGAACTTAATAAAATTAACAAACCTTTGCTGTTTAAAGTCTCCAATGTTTGTGTTCCCAATTACCCAGTGCATGATGTCCAAACCTCATGTGAATACAAGATTGTTCATTCCACTCCCAAAGGAGTTTAGGTATAATACAATTGAATGTCACCGCTACATAATGCTTTGAGCATTAAGCCCATCCAAATCTTTATGTCCTGATCTGTGAAAGAAAATATCAACTATGTGGTACACAAGGTTCTGTCTTACTTGTCTGTCTGCGCTTGAAAAGTTGGAACATGTTGCGGTACAAAGCATCGAGAACAGTACCAGGTTGTATGGTTTCCTGAGGGAAATAAAAGCAGTCATCATAAAAACATTGAAGTGCAAGTAATGTGCGTGCACATAACTGAAGTGCACTGTGGCTTCACATCTCCAATTTACAGCATCAGAAAAAGTTAAATCTGGCTTGCTATAACTCACCTCAGATTTACCAACAACAGGTACTATCGTTGAAGGTTTCAGTTGCGGGGTGCCTTCAAACTCGGGTGCTGCCGGAATATTCTGCAGCTCAGAGTTACCGGCAACGGGCATAGCTGCGTGTTCTGAAGGTTCCTGTGGTGAGGTATCATCAACCGCGGGTGCTGCCGGAATATTCTGCTGCTCATAGTTACAGACCATGGGCGTCGCTGCCTGTTCTGAAGGTTCCTGTGGTGAAGCTTTATCAACCTCGGGTGCTGCGGGAAGCTCAGAGTTACCGACTACGGGCGTCGCTGCCTGTTCTGAAGGTTCCTGTGGTGAGGTATCATCAACCGCGGGTGCTGCCTGCTGCTCAGAGTTACAGACCACAGGCGTCGCTGCCTGTTCTGAAGGTCCCTGTGGTGAAGCTTTATGAACCTCGGGTGCTGCCAGAGTGTTCTGCAGCTCAGAGTTACCGACTACGCGCGTCGCTGCCTCCTGTAGTGAGGTATCATGAACCGCTGCCGGAATATTATTCTGCTGCTCAGAGTTACCGACTACGGGCGTCGCTGCCTCCTGTAGTGAGGTATCATGAACCGCTGCCGGAATATTATTCTGCTGCTCAGAGTTACAGACCATGGGCGTCGCTGCCTGTTCTGAAGGTTCCTGTGGTGAGGTATCATCAACCTCGGGTGCTGCCCCAATATTCTGCTGCTCATAGTTACAGACCAAGCATGGGGTACTTCGCTGTCCCGTTTTCTGAAGGTTTCCTGTGGTGAGGTATCATCAACCGCGGGTGCTGCCGGAATATTCTGCAGCTCAGAGTTAAAGGCAATGGGCGTCGCTGCCTGTTCTGAAGGTTCCTGTGGTGAAGCTTTATCAACCTCGGGTGCTGCCGGAGTACTTGGCAACTCAGAGTTACCGACTACGGGCGTCGCGGCCGGTTCCCGCGGTGAGGTATCATCAACCGCTGAAATAATATTCTGCTGCTCAGATTCAGCGACCACTGGCGTGGCTGCCTGTTCTTGTAGGACCGCGGGTACAGCCAGGGATGGGATTTCTTCAGGTTTCGCTGTCACTAAGGTTCTTACGGCGTGGAATAAACGACGGCCTGTTCCGAAGATTTCGAGGGTTGTAGTTCGACTGCATGCTCTGCTGGTATCGGCGCTGGAGATTGTACGACCTCTGGCTGTTCAGAAGGTGTCTGGGCGGTGTTGCGTCCATGCCACGACTGCTGCCTTATGTCGCCCTTGCAACCGGGGCATACAGTCACACTAGGTAATGTACGAGACAATAACTTGCCACAGTATGGGCACTTCCATTCGTTCTCACGCGATTCTACTCCACTCTCGCTCCGCTCGCAAAGACACTGAATAATGGTGGGGTGCGCGGTGTTTGTGTTGTACGCAAGCGCAACCTTTCACTCATGCCCCCACAAATAACACCAATTTCACGGGCGCTTTTGATGAGGACGATTAACACACAAAACGAATGTAATTTCCCCCTGCCTGCTCTAACTAGCACAACAGGTACCTAGCTAGCTACATAAATTACCCAGACACATCTATACTTTTGTGTGTAGATGATGGTATTATTATTCCCTCCTGATTATTCCTGGAATATTCTCCACACCTCCAAGCCAGCATTATTTTCCCTACCCCTACTTTTTATCACCACAATTTCTCAAGAAAAACAGTCATAGCTCCTCTCTAGGAATGTGCATAATGATTTACATACAGGTACATACCATATATCCAAGACTTTTGTGCCAATATACCTGAGCTATAGATATTCCTTATCAAGCAGGTTTGGCATGTCAAACTGAACAACAATGTAGGAACGTTTTAAAATTGAGTCAATAGCATAATGTTGGTTCAAATTAAACTTCTCGTCCAAGAGCGTGGGAGAGCAATGTGTCGTCTTCTGCTACAAACTATCCCATCTTAGTTGGAATACATTAGAATTCGAACCTCCGAAAAGACCAACTCATGTCCAAAAACACTGTACCTACATACACTACAGATCTCAGTGAATGTGAAAAGCTGTAACACAATGTTTAAGAGATCTGCAAATTTCAGCCCGAGGAATATTGTGTTCAATGGGCATCAATATTATTTATCAACTTTTGACGTTCTTGCCAATAACAATAGAGTCAACTTCCCATGTTCACCAACTCATTTAGCTCCACATGGCACAAACACATAAATAAAATATTATGGTATGATACAAAGTAAAGTCTAACTGTCGATGACTATTGTGAAGATTGGCTTACGAGTATAAACCCATCCTGAAAAATAGAGCATTAATAATTATAATACATTCCATCCTATAATATTGTAGGTTATACATACATCAGTGTCCTTGGTGTTCTGTGCTCCATGAAGTTTACTGTAGCACTCATCACACACTCGAACAGGCTGGAAGTAGCCCAGGTGACTGAGAGCCATGCGCCTCTTAGTACAGTCATTACAAAATATTCTCCCACATGCTCTGCAGTGGTGCTATGGAGGTAGAAAACAGGGGGAGGGGATGGAGTCAGAGAGAGAGAGAGAGAGAGAGAGAGAGAGAGTAAGAGGGAAAGAATTCATGACCAGTATGAAAACACATTGTGGCAAGATAGTATATACCTAGATCAAACAAGACAGAAGAGACTGGGAGTACCAGACCACCTATATACTACTGCCAAAATAGCACTCACACAACATATCACATATCTCTTGCAGTAATAAATCACCTTCCTCCTGAAGGCAGAGAACCTCTGCTGACAGAAGCAACAGTCCAAAGTCTTGTCATTGGACATCCACACTACAGTGTCAGTGGCCCATGACTGAGTGAGAGCCGCCTGGGGTGTGGCCTGTAGCGGAGTAATGTCGGTTGTGAATCCACAGGAAAAGAGGCAGTGCGTATACCTTTGGCCCATCTGAGGCAGTTTGTGTCACACCATGTTCCTCAGCGTGGCCTTGTTGTGCCATGTGGGTCGGGTCAAAGGTCAGGAAATATTCCTCCCATAGCCTCAAACGTCTGATGTTTATTATTGGGAATATGGTCTGGCCGAGTTCAAAGATGTAAATACAAACAAGTAACAGAGAAAAGTGAATGAAAGTCTACCTTTTTTGTCTCAGTGAAGTCACTGTTGAGCATGGAGTGGAGGTCGGTATCTATGTGGGCCCACAGAGAGAGAGTCGTGGCATAGAGAGAGAGGTTGTGTCGCTCCCGGTCACAGTTACAGAGAAATGTACCAAACCTGCACAATGAGACAATGATGTTACAGTGAGTACCGTGGGTTTAGCTAGAGTTACCAAGCTGTGTTGATGTGCTCTGCCACTCTCAACAGCAGTGAATCATTGAACTCAAAGGCATTAGGATACTGCCACATAATCTGTAAAGTAATAACACGTAATAACCGTGCATTGTATTTTACACAAAGAGATTGAGACCTGATGTACACAATCCAGGAACTGGAGGAAGATGGGTGATCGTTCATGAGGCAGGAGAGGGTGGCCTAGTCGCTGCTGGAACTTATGTCCAAATGAGAGCCACTCCTTCTCAATCAGAACCTATTGATCAAACACTAGAGATAAAATATCTCAGTTGTGTTACCCTCATTCACAAGGAGGAGAGATAGATTACTGCACACATTGGGTGAGATTGAGGTACATACCGAATGCTGTACAACATAATCCTGCAGCTGAGCATACCTTGAAGCCCTCCACTGTTCTGAAGTAAGGGTCCATCAGTAGCTGGGAGAGGGAGGTGAGTTGGGATGTCCTGTCCCAGCCATCACTGCAGTGAATGAGGACATTTCCTTGCTGGAGCTTCAGACACCGGGCAATCATCGTGGCACCCTAGAAATTGTCATCCCAGTAACACATGTGGACAGAGATTGGCTGATGGTCTCTGCTAAAGCTAGCTAGATGCACATGCGTTTGGACCAACTCTTGGCCATGTTCAGTTGTTACTACTATGTAGTATGCGATGGTGTAGAACTAAGCATGCAACACTACACACCGAGTGTGGAAGGTCATACTTTAATAAACAAAAGCAGTTGGTAGTTTAGTACACAGTACGCTAGGAGGGAAAAGTGGGTAATGACTACAGAATGGATATAACAATAATTAGCAATTCCCAATGGGGCTTATGTACCACATTTTCTGCCTTCATACCTTGAGAATGAGGCTGATGTAATTGAGCCACTGAGTGTTTTCAAGTGCTGAGAACCACTTGTCACTGGTAGAAGAGAGGCAGAGAGTCTTGAGACTCTCAAAACTCTCTCTCACGGCATGGATGTTGGGTATATCCAGGTACGTGAGTCTTGTGTTGGGGTAGTTGGTGATGTCCTCCGTTCCTTTTCCCTAGGACACAGAGAAATGAATTCCACACGTACTGTACACATTCAAATGCACACACCATCATTTAATCAAAGTTCAATGTACACTGTTCGTATATACCATGATTTTGTTTCCGGTAGCGGCAGAGAACGAGCGAGCATCAAATATTGTGAGGTTGCCATCAGGGGGCCCACACTTCATGGACTCTTGGATCAGCAACTCGTCCTCTCTTGAGTGCTGTGGTAAAGACCACGAAATACACTACGTCAAGAAGCAGTATGCTGAAGGTGGGATGTACGTAGAAACAACTAGGAAAGAATAGTGGGATATAAGCAAAGGGGAATGAGACAACAATTCCCTGGAGGACTGTTCAAAAAGGGGTTAAGAAGCCCATATGTACATACCTTTCCAGCAGCTCCAGTGAGTGGCTGTGCACAGCGAAGCATAAAGTTTTTCTTCTTCCCATTCACCCACACAAGGCAAGGAAGTCGGCCCTGGACAACACCAAAACGTATTCATGCATAGAGTGGACAACCATGAATATCTACACAATTTATCACCCCATAAACTTTAAATGGCTAAACACATTATTATCACACTATTATATACTGTGTACATACCTTACTCCTAAACTTTGCCGACTCTTGAAGATCACTCAACTGAATAATATTAGTGGTATCATAAACATACTATAATAATGACCGTACTTACTGGAACGGAGGCTGGAAAATAAAGTAGTTGAGGGTATGTTTCACACAAGTCATAGCTTGGTCCATTGACTGCCTGCAGCTTCCAAAGTTCTTCAGATACCTGCGATTTATGGGCCTTTTGAATCACAATGCATGCATGTAGTACACTGCACATTACCCCCTGTCTCTCCATTTCCCTGGGAAAGTTGTAGACATTCCAACCTATCAATTCATGCATCTCATCTTTGAAGAACCTGCGCATGTAGATTGTGAATCTCTCACTAACCTGGTATTGACAGATAGTGCAGTGAGTGAATGGAGCACTGTACCTGATATAGAGCTGGGCAGGAGGATAGTCGGCAACATTTGCCACAATATCACTGAGACGGATGTATAACAACTGGATCAGCTCAGCACTCGGTTGTGGGAGGGTCAGCTGGACTAAGCCACTCCCAGTCTCTACCTCGTTACTGTCAGTATTAACAGGGCTCCCCTCGGCCTCAGTTTCATCATTGTCTGTTGTAAATATTGGAATCACATCTTGTTCATCTTCGTAGTCGGCATCGCCAGAGTTTCCACCCTCTGTTTGCATGAACCGAGCAGACTGGCTGTGGGCTATGGCCTTAAAAATAGGATGAAACAGAAAAGGGGGATAAAACAAAGAAAAAAAAAAGAGAACCACACAAAACAAAAAACAGACAAGATAAAAAATACGAATTCAACTCCAACACACCCCCAATCATCCCAAAACATAAACACAAAAAAATACAAAAATCAAATCACCACAGAACACAAAAAAACCAAAACACTCCAAGAACAACCAAAAACTATCCCCCTCCCACCCCCAAAAACAAAACAACAACACCAACCTAAAACGAAAAAAAACAAACAAAAATAAAAAGAGACAAGACATACAAAAAACAACAAACAACATAACACACAAACAAACATAATAAACACCATACAGAATTAAAAAAATCACACTTGTTACAACAAGATAACAAAAAAACAAAGAAAAAAAAATATGAACAAAAGATTCCCCACCGCCCAAACAAATAACGAAAATAAAATACACAAAAAAAACAAAACAACAACCCCCAACACAAAAAAAAAAAAAAACACAAAAAAAATTAAAAACGAACCAAAACAATAACAAAAAAAAAAACAAACCAAATAAAACAAACCAACACACCCCAAAATATACTACTAAAACAAGAAAAACACACCAAAAGATCTAACCCCAAAACCAAAAAAAACACACAAAAAACAACAATATAACTAGACCCCACAACAAAAAACAACTAATATAAACACCACAAGAAAAAAACAGTTAATATAAACAACACCAACCCCAAACACACAACCACACCCACCCACCCCCCCCCCCCACTTCCCCCCCCAGTTGGCAGATGCTTTTACTTGGCGAGATTGAACAGCTACTGTCTCTCCGCTGTGTGATGTTGAGGACATAAACTTTGCCGGCTGTTATGTCGTCCGAAATTGAGTTCCGGTGGGATTTCACCACTGTGACACCCACTCTGAATGGGCCATAACCAACACCATAATTTTAAGTGTGTGTGTGTGTGGGTCCGCATAGGTATATACCTCACTGTACTGTCGGTGTGTGTCGTCTCCCCCTCTGCTCCACCCAAACCTCCCTCCAATCTTCACGTGTTGGACTTTTTCTGGTAGTCCATTTTTCCAGTTCTGAACCCTTTCACCAAGTCCTGTCGTAAACACCTTTTTCTTTGACCTAAACAATAGTAGTCGTGTCCAACACATTTGCAGTAGTAGCACCACACAGCCATACAACAGGTATATACTGAAAGTACACCCCAATATGAACAGGTACATGCATGCATTAGGGCACAATACTGACCGAGGACTGGAGTTAGGAGATCCCTGTGTCTGCTCACTGCTGTCAGGGAGGGGTGGTCTCTGAGACTGGCTCAGTGGGTTTGGCTCCGCCTCATTGAGAATGAAGAGGAGTTTGATTCGCCTCGCATCGAAACAGTTGATGTGAATTGCTTGAGTGAGAGCATCTAACCTCTGGCCAGAAATATTTCGCCGAATCCTCTGTGTCATTCACACAATATTATATAATCGGCATAATATACAGCAAATCGAGCAATTGCAAAGGTTATACCGAAGATTGGGTCTTCATCTCGACGTTCTGGATGTTGTTGAGAGCTATCCACATACTGTGGTCCATCCTACTCCCACGACCTCTGAACCCTTGAAAATGCTGCTCCCTTTTAGCCAATATGATCAGCCTGGAAGTAACAATAGAAAACTTCAGGCATGAAGCAAGATCCATATGTACATTTCTAAATTTGGTTTACAATACAAATAGGGAGTCTAGTGAAGGAAGTTACCTATAATTAGTGAGAAAGAGTTGTGCAGAGCAGTAGAAGGACGAGATGTCCACCAGAACATTAGAAACAGCCGCTTCGACTCGCTCTGCTCTCCCAGGGAGTTCCAGTATAGCTGGTTTGCTGGCCACCTGGACCTGGTAGCTCCGGGACCTGCAGGCCTCATACAGCTGCCCATTGATGCCAGAGTAGCTCAGTTTCTACACAGACAGAGAGGAAGGACGGAGACTCTATATATAAACTGACACTCCACATTCATTACTGAATTTTGATCATCCATTTTTTCCATGAAGGTTATTAAACCAAAACTCACAGTTTCTTTCTCCATACAGAGGCGTAGTTTAACCCTGATAGTCCCACGCACCACATCTTTGACTCCTTTTCTTGTGATTGGGTAGGTGTCATCTTTATCACTTCCAGGAGGTACATCACACAGTGGGACAACTATTCGGCCAAGGAAGTCATCTTGATTGACCTTATCATAGTCCCATACTTCAATCAACAGGTATCCAAACAGCAGTAGCTCTCCTTCTGCCATTGAAAACATAAACACAAGGCTATACAGTTGAGAGTATACTAGAGGAATGCAATGCTTTGTTAGCGAGCAAGTGCGAGCAGTTCAATATTTCACGTGTATTTTGCGCGTATATAGAATCACGTAGAACATTACGATATGTGCAGTGCACGATGCCGTCATACATAAATAAAAAATTCCCACATTGAAACGACAAGGTTGGCTCGCTTCACTCGCCAATGAATGCTGAATGACCACTGGTAGAGCCTAACCTCAGCCACAAATGGTAAGAAATCATTAAAAAAATCATGCCAACTGACTTGTCTATAATACTGTGCCCAGGCCATCCTCATTATAAAAAGCGATGGGAGGTGAGAGTACCTTTTTGAGCAGTCATAATCTCACTCCAGTTTTCAACACACCCACAATTATAAGTAATGATTGGTTCAGTGAGCATATTACTGTCAAACCAGGAAACATATCACCAGACCCATTGTAATGGGTGGGATCTATAGTCTCGCCCTCCAATCATGAACGCAAAACATGATGTTTGAACCACTTAAAGGTTGTAACTTTGCATTGATAGAGAGAAGGGAGAGGCGGTGGGTGAGACTAGAGGACAAAACTAATCTATATCCAAAGAGTGACAGTATAAATCAGATAAAGTCAAGGTAAAGTCAAGGACAGAAGGTGAGCTCAGCAGCAGTGTTGCAGAAAAGCTAGGTATAAGGGACCATTTCTGTGTATAGCACACAGATATTTCTCCTACATTATGGTATTATAGTTGTGCCATTGGACTGCCTATTATACACAGGTAAGTATAAACACAGACATCACGTGTAGCTATCGTATGAATTTTGCCCAATGCAGTAAAGGCAGGGCTGCACTGACTTGTGCTGTGTATGAAAGGGGTGAGGGAGGAGGGAGGGAAGGTGAAGCTCTGGTTCCAGACTGGGTTTAGTGTAGCCAGACAGGTCTCAGTCCTGAAGGTGGGCTCTGAGGATCCAGCCAGGCTCACCAGGCAGTAGGGGTCGCTTTTCCCAGTAGGGTCTGCAGCCACAACGTCCTGTGCACTGCATACTGTGTGCATTTCGACAGTAGTATATACAGTAGACTAGGTCCTGCCAAAAAGTGTGTTTACACGCAGCCCTGTTATGTACGCACTAATTGTGGGCAGACACAGGCACTGACTGCATGCGAAGGACATATACACACACTGATCCCTAAAGGCAATTTTACACAACATTTCCAGGCTGCAAGGTCAAGCATGATTCCTGCGTACGAACTCCCAGATACGATGCAGTGGGCAGGCCACCCTCCACAACTACAGCACACATAGGTTTACCTTCTACTTCCAGACTAGCCGACATCATAGCTCGGAGGGTCTGATTTAGTCGACACGCCCACCTTTGACTTTTGGCTGCACGCATGCGTAAACAGTAATGCAACACAAGTGTAACGCAGAGAATCCAATTTCTATATTTTGGTGGGCCTACAGCATTTCTATCATGCATTCTATCATGCAAGCAAAATCTCAGGCACAGTTCATGTGTGTGAGACCCCAAACATTCTTTTTTGTAGTAACTGAGTGTTTGATAACAACTTTACAAAATTTTATACAGCTCCCATAGAATTACTAACGCTCGCCCGTTGTATGCTAGTGCCACTTCACTGATTCTAGTAGCTACTTTGCCAGTGAAATCCTAAGGTCTCACTAATGAGAAAGCGAGTTTTATAGAATCCTTCTTTTCCGCGGAGAGTGTGACACTACAGTAGTAGAGAGCATGCGGGAGTCGATACTCGTTGTGACTTCCTGAGCCCCCAAGGTACACAGAGCGAGCGGATCAGGTCGCGGTAAGCCGAGTGCGATTATGTTTTCACGGCACACTTATCGCAGTCGTTTCCCGGAAAATCGCCCTCCAGGCTCGCGTAGTTCCGCCTTAGAACCTCTCATGAATAATTCCCTTTTATGTTGAGCGTAGTAATCAAGTGTCTAAAACGCGTAGTACTAGGGTGAGCAAACTCGTTGATACCCTCTCTAAACTCGCAGACCTCGAGGACTCTCAGATGGAGACCGCCCTACTCCGTTCCTGTCTGGCTCTAACCAAGGTTGCCTATGTTCTTCGCACCTGTCGCCCTCATTCAAGAGGCTCTATATAGGGTCTTTCGACCGCATTATGCGTGATGCCCTCTCTGATCTCGCTGGGGGCCCTCTACCCGATTGGTCCTGGGCCAAAGCCTCTCTCCCTTCGTCCCTAGGGGGGCTGAATGTTCGTCAGGCCTCCTTACATGCCCCTGCTGCCTATATTGCTTCCTTCCTTCAAAGCAGACCCCTAATTTCAAGGATCCTGGGGCACGCCGCCAACCCCCTGTCCACCTCCCTGACACCATTAGGTCTCTGGCCCTGGCTTCAGCTAGACCTGATTGGGTGTCCATCCAGGATATCGATGTTCCCCACAGTCAACACAGCCTCTGTCGTGCTATAGATGAGGCATCCTTGACACCCTGTGGTCTCAGCTCCAAACATTCGCTCCAAAGCCCTGGCCCTTTCGTCTGCCATTCGTCATGCCGGCGACTGGCTGAACGTCATCCCGTCCTCTGCCCTGGGCCTCCACCTTCCAGACCGGGAATTCCGATTCTGCTTGCAGTACTGGCTGGGCCTCCACATGTTCGAGGAGGGTATTAGGTGTCCTGTTTGTCATGTCCCGGCTGACTCCTTTGGGGACCATCAAGTGGGTTGCGGAGGAAACTGCGACAGAATCCTCCGACATAACTCCCTTCGGGATGCAGTTTTTTCAGCAGCTCAGTCAGCTGCCTTGGCACCCCGAAGGGAAGTCCCCTCTCTGGTCCCCGGCACCCGAAGCCGGCCCGCTGACATCTATCTCCCCTGCTGGAAAAGAGGCCGCCCTGCCGCCCTGGACATCACCGTCATCTCTACACTACAGCAAATCAACCGTTCGGGGTGCTGCAGAAAATCAGGGCCATGCCCTTTTAGTTGCTGAGGAGAGAAAGTTTGCTTCTCACGGTGCAGCCTGCCAGGCCGTTGGCATCAGTTTCATCCCTCTCGCCATAGAGTCCCTAGGTGGCGTGAGTGATATGTCTGCTGACACCATCTCCAGCCTGGGCCGTCTTTGGGTCAGCGTTTGGGGATCTCTCCGGTCGAATCTACTCGTCATCTTTACCAAAGACTCGCAATATCTCTCTGGAGGAGAAATGCTTCTGCCTGGATTCACCGCAGTCCACAACTTGCCCCCTCTCTGGATGGTGTTATTTGACTCTGTGTTGTTTTGCGTTGTTTTGTTGTTCTTTTGTGTTGTCTCTTGTTGTTGATCTTGTAGTTTAGCTACATGTATATACGTTGTTGTTTTTCTTTCTTCTTTTTCTTTTCTTTGTAGAAAGAGAAAATGTATCTAAGTACTAAGTCTCTAAGTTGCAAGTTAGATCACTGTGAAGAATTTAGATCACTGAGGTTTCACAAAGGTCAAATCCATAATAATCAAGGCGTGGGAAAGCCCATTTTAAAAACAAATCGCGTCCAGATCAAGCGACGCGGGCTGAGCGCTCCAGTGGCAGTGTCTTGCTCCGGCGGGGCTCGCAGGATATATCCGTCCAGTTGCTGCGATGCTTGTACGATGAACGCGTCCTGCTCGGCGGCAGTCTCGAGCTATGAGCAAATGGGCCACGAGCCTAAATTCTGGCAGAGCCAACAGGGTAACGGGTCTTGCACACTATCGAAAAGACTAACACACACACACACACACACCACACACACACACACACACACACACACACACACACACACACACACACACACACACACACACACACACACACACACACATCACTATTATATCAGACCATTATAATATATATCCCAAAGCCTCCAACTAAACTTTACAGTAATCCGTGAAGTAACTCTTCCGTAGCGCCCCCGCTTTTTCTCGAGCGCGCTTCTCCTCCGTATTCTTCGATTTAGCCCGTAAATGGTGTTCGAAATTACGGATAAATCCGTTTGCTCTGATATCCGCTTTCGAGCACACTGGTCGCACTGCTATATAGCAAGATGGCTTCGATTTCGGCATTTCGTTTGCTTGCTACACTGCTGTTACTTTCCCAGACAAGTGCTCGCAGGTGCCCTCCTCGGCACAAGTTTATCAATGGTTCCTGTTACAACCGCTGCTCAGTAGTGTGCCCGAATGTAGATCTGCCTTGTGAGCCATTCTTGGAAGCATCGTTGTCAACTGGTGATCTTTCTTCCTGCGATTGCTGCAGAGAATGCTCCCTGTTTTCAGAGAGAATTGACCAGATCACAGGGGCCAAGTTCCTTAGAACATCCTGCAGGTGCCCTGAGAGAATCTACACTAACACAAGTAACCCTGATCCCTCTCCAACTGCATCTTGTCTGAAATCACTGAAGAAAACTTGGAGATAAACTTTGGCCGGCTGTCGCAGGTACACTTGGTGTTGTGAGGCATCAGGAGAGGACATCGACTTTCAAGGAGACACAAGAAGAACATGATTTGTGTCGTTGATACTGCAGAAGATGTCGATGTTTGGCACCATGACAAAGTTTAGTTACAACATTATAAACACTATGATAATAGGAGACGATCTTCAGTTTGAGCCAGGGGGGTTGTTGGACCCTACAATGTCTTCAAAAGCATTAGCATACACGACGAGTTTAGCTTTGTAGATGACGAACCAAGCGAAGAGGTTAGAGTTTTAGAAATTACTGGATACAGTGAGAATGGGAGAATGTGACATTGATCAGAAATACAACCCCTCGTAATTGGTAATGTTTGCAATGCAGTGACTGTTGACGACACCTCTTCTTGTCTGATCCCCCCATTGCTTGGTGGCTTTAGCTGCCTTAAATGAGGCTGACAATAACGAAGACTGAGAACAATCCAAAAAAATTTTGAGTTACTAACATCTCTCTTTTGTATTACACATTATTGTATAATATAGCAAGTTTGTGAGTTTGTTACCAGCCCTTTCAGACTTCCATGTATGCATCTGAAGTGGTTCAGAAGGCATGTGATTAAAGTCATAGCAACAGCTGTGAGCTTCAAAAGTAGTAAACCTCTTGTGTGCCATGTTTTGTGTGGCAGGGTAGTCATGTGGTGCATGGGGATAATGAGATCAAGCTGAAGATATAAGAGCAGAGAGGAGAGACTGAAAATATAAGAGCAGAGAGGAGAAACTCTTCTCTTTTCCCACACTGCCCTCTGCTTTATAAACTATGGGATTCAGGGATTTCAGGCAATGTACAGAAATGGCCTTTTTCATATCTCCATAATCGCAAAAATCAGTTGTTCTCAGTTGTCAGCGGATCTTATATTAGTTCGGTTGTTCAGGTGTCCCACAAGGATCAGTTCTCGGACATCTACTTTTCCGATTTACATCAATGTTTACCTTCAGTGTAGTTAACTCCAGGGACACAAGTTGTTCTCTATGCCGATGACATTCGAAAAATATCCAATCACAGTGACTATAATTCACTCCAAACTGACATAGACTCCATCTCTCAGTGGGTTGTATCCAATCACCTGAATAAAAATAAATGCGAATACATGATTGTATCCAGACTAGTAAACAGAAATATTCTGCCCCCTGGGCCTCTAATACTCTGTGACCATGTTCTTGAGAGAGTTTCTTCCTATAAATAGCTGGGAGTTACACTGTCAAACACATTGGGATGGTCACATACATGACATCTCTACTAAAGCGAAAAGAATGCTCGGCTTCATCTATCGTCACAGTCTTCGCTCCAAAAAATTGTATCTTTCACTGGCCTGTCCTCATCTTGAATATGCGCCCCAGGTCTGGAATCATCTACAGAGAGACATATTTAAGCTGGAAGGGGTGCAGAATTTGTACTTAAAATCTGTCTCAAGCAGTGGCACCTATACCTTACAAGGAATATCTCTGTGTGTTCCCTACCTGGCCTGCAAACTATATAGGAGGGACTTACGTTTGCTAGAATTTTCAACAACATGTGTGACTTCCCAGACTTTCCACTACAGGCCCACAGAAGTACTTCTACATAAAGCAAATTCTAACTATTTTCTCTTTCCACATACCTCTAACCTATGGAATTCTTAATAAGGGGTACAACCAACAACAATATGAAGTCAAGAGGCTTCCACAAGTTGTCGGCTATTTCACCTCCCTTTATCTGCATGTCACATTATTCACGCAATGCCATACTATGCTTCCAGGCCTTTCAGATGCAGTTTTAGTAAAGGGGGAAATCAGAGCTGTTCCAGCCAGTGTCTGTTTGGGGTACCAAGGTGGGGCTAACAGTCCCCATAATCTGCTACTCTAATCACTGGGGCTGGTGCTACTCTTGTCACTTGGGCTATTATGTGTCTTTAATACCGATACTAGACTTGGGTATTACTGTGGTGACCTCTCTCTCAATCATGAATGATGAGTCATAGTAATCATGGCACTCTCAGTTATAAACCAGAGTGCTGAAACAAACTAATGTTTCGGTCTCCTCACGGAGGCCTGGCCTTCCGCCTTCCTCAGGGAGAGTAGTGATACAACTGAAGTGACTAGGATGGCAACACGGAGATGGAATAATGACACAAATATGTAGAGAGCAATGGCACAGCAATTCAATGAAACATAAGAAGGGGGGGATAAGGAAGGAGAGAGGAAAAAGTGTAGGTGATAGAAACTATTCGGGAAATCCCAGATGTGTGATACTTCCACACCTCTATCCCTGTTTATGAGGCTTGTGTGCTTGCGGATCTGTATATCCCTTTGGGCGCCATAGGTGTCTCCTTAAATAAGCAGAAATTGATGTATAACATATTAGCGCCTAGTATTATAGCCATATATAAATTCTTATGCACTCCGTGCATATACGTATATATATGTAAATTGCGCCCAAAGGGATATAAGACCCCTCTGATTTTTCTTGTTGGGCTGGTTGAATCATAATCTAGGATCTTCACATTGTCCCAAGCAACAGAGTGTTGGTTAGTCTATACGTGTTCGGCTACTGCTGATCTTTCCATAAGGCCTTTCTTCACTGCCTCTTGATGCTGCTTCAGACGGGTGGAGAGGTGGCACCCAGTTTCTCTGATGTATATGTAGTGGCAGTCAGCACACGGAATAGAGTACAATACACCTGATCGAGAATGAGGGGGTATGATGTCTTTGGACGACAAAGGTTTTGTCTCAAAGTGCTGGAAACCCTGAAGGGGGTGCGAATGTTATGTGCTGCAAGAGTGCGTCTGATATATACTTTCTGAAACTCCAACTCCCTGAACGTAGGGAATACATCTTCCTCTCTGCTACACATCGGGGAGAAATTTGTTGGGCCAAATTGGAGGGTAATGGTTGAAGCTGAACACTTTAGCCAGATGCTTATCCTGCTTATTATCAGCCAAGGTTTTAGCTACCTCATCTCTGATAAGAAGAAACCACTCCATCTCATCATTAACATCTTACAGGGAGGCACAGAGAGAAGTGTTCAGCTTCAACCTTGTCAATTATGTGCATGTATATACTTAAAGGGGAAGGGTTCAATGTTGATTTGAGTATTGAACAAAGAGCAAAATGGACACTCTCTTTGAAAGTGGACAAAATTACCTTGGAATCTACACAAGTGTAATACTGCCAATTGGTTTTTCGACATAATTGTTGACACACAAACAATAGATACTTTGGGAAATATGCCCCCCCCCTTTGGCAGCGACTGTGTATATATACAATGATGTTGCTACACTCCAGGAAGTGATTTGTAGCGAAGTACAAAGTACCTTACATCATGCCCATCGAAGAGGAATATGGCAAAGACACTTGACAATAAGATCAGGACTGACGGATGCTCCTCACTATACAGTGGAACCGTAAAAACAAACACTATAGGGCCAAAGGTTAAATAGAGAGGTCTTCCATATCTCAGAGGTCAAAATGTGTTCGCGTGGAGTTGAAACAAGTGTTCAGTCGTCCCGATCTCGGAAGGTTCCTTATCGCAGGTTCGGCTGTACACACACATCACTCACATAAATGTACGACTCATATTAAGAATGAAGAAGGGGCAGTACAGTGTATGCATGGTGTGGTAGAAGAGGCATGCAGCTGCTGGCACATTTTGCTGTTTATACTATCATGAGATGCAAAGATATGAAGGTATAAAAAGGCAATGAACACTCAAACAACAAACAATGAAGAGGTCATCAGGTTAAGTTTGAGGGTTTGGTGATTCTGGTATTTCCAGTCCTTCCAATACTTTGTGGTTGGTCTCTTCATGCAGTTTCTGTTCAAAGTTACGTACATCATCTATCGTCATACCTGCAGAGACATGTTAAAAACAGCCACAAGAAAATAATGCAATAATAATACAGTACAGTAAGTGCAGCCTTGCCATGGAACCTTAAAAATAATTCGTGGGTGGTATATACAGTTCGTAGTCCAGAAGCCATAGAAATCAGAGTGCCGCATACACGGGTACCACTGACTGCACCCGACCATTTCCTGGGGAATATTCATATCCACTGGAGGATATGAGTATCGGACCGAAGGATACGGTGGAAGCTTTAAACGACGTTCTGTGTGGCGAATCGACTGTTTTACACGGTGTGAAGTAGTACTAAACCTCCACTGAGGTATCGCTTAGGCCGAGCGTCAGTCCTGGGTACCACAGGCGAGCGCTGTAGTCAGTATTCGAACAGTCGGCTGCCTGCGCGATTGGCAATGTGTAGACCTTAACTAGAACTGCCCACCACGGCCTAGTGGTGTTCCTGGGCTACAAAATGGTTAACCCACCGGCACTGAAGTGGTACTGAATATCCCCCCAGCCGTTTTTCAAAACCATCCTCGGGCTCCGCCCTTGGATTACATGTACCTCATAACTGTAACGCTTTGGAAGTTTATTCCATCCTTTTACACAATCATGGAACCCATTTTTTCGAAGCTGGTTTGCTGTGGCACACTCCTACAGTGCAGCATTGGAGCTGCCACTACGAGTTAACCCTCGGCGCGCATGTGCAGTGAGGGTTACAGTACTTGGTTCGTAGTGTGTCTGTCTGACTGTCTGTTACTACGCACAAGAAATCGGCCAAAGTGATAGTAACGGGGTTCAGTGCTACACTGGCTTGATTTTTAAAGGCGATTTTCATAAATACTGCGTTCTAAAGTTATGACGTGAAAACCAAGTGAATAAGCCAACATGCTAATTAGCAGAGGCTTACCTTGACCGGGTCCGCTTGCTCTGTGTATCTTGAAAGCACAGGGAGTCACAACGAAGGGTGTGAATCGACTCCCGCATGCTATCTACTACTCTAGCGTGCCCGTGTCAGACTCTCCGCGAGCTACTAACGAGACGAGTAAACGTGCATACTAATAGCCCAGCCCATCAACTAGGGGTACCGCGCATGCGCGAGGGTTTGCACTTTAGTGCTTTTCATTAGTTGTATGAATAGGTCAACGAAGCCCTATTGTGCTATTAATCTCTGCTGTTCAAGTGGCTGTGAAAGACTTAGCATGACCTGAATGTGGGTGCATCTACCTACTTCAGCATCGCGCTTACACAAGCCATATAGACTGCTGTGCTTTATATACTACCATACACATATCTATTCTCTTAAAATCCTGCCTGCCATACAGGAGGACACGTCTTTTACTTACCATACCACTCGTCCATCCACAAAAACGCCTGTTTGTGCCCCTTTATTATGATGTCCAGAATTGCCTGCATTTAAAGAATAACCAAGAGCACACACATACTGTTGGGAACATTGAACAGTATCATCATGTGTTATGTAAGGTCAGAGTGACATGAGCAAGGAATCAGGCATTGCATCACAGAGACAGTAAAGCTAGCACATCTCACACACACACACACACACACACACACACACACACTATGTACATACACTTTGTCAGTATATTCTCAGATGTCCTTCCTGTGGGTGCATTTGAAAGTGTGCAATTTTGTTTTTGTGGCTCTGACTTTTACCAGTACTGTTGTTCAGTTACGACCTGAAACATGGATGTCAGGCACTACCAATACAGCACCTGAGAGTTAAGCAGCTAATTTGCTAAATGCTTTTGCATAGTGCATGTAAAAACAGAGTGTCAAGACAACACTAAGACAAAGATCTCTTGGTAGATGCATTCCCAATTGATAAGGTTCAGGTTGTATGTTGGCCTTTACCTATATACGTGGAGCTTTTTCCAGCAGACTTGTTAACTGTAAGCGACATTACGTGTTGGCACGCCATGTGCAACGAGGATTACAGTATATACTTGTCAGTCCGCAGTGCATCTCGTGCTATGACACACGCAAAGCAGTTTATCAAAAGTAATGAAAATGTGTTTTCAAACATTAGCATGCTCTGTGCAACATGGCTGAGTCAGTTGCTATTATGACTGACATTCCTACACACATTGGCTTGAATGGACATGCATGTTCTAGTGTTCAGACTGCTTTCACTTAACACTCTAAATTACCTTGTGCACTGCTGATTCTACTTTGGTCTGCATACCCCACACCTCAAAGAACACCTTACTGCTTTGTATGAACACATTATTGGCTCAGTGCGGTCCTATTGAGAATAACAATAAGTTAACTGAACACATCAGCTGTACTGCTACACCCATAATGAAAAGCACTAAAGTGCAAAACCCTCGGCGGTAAACTAGCGAGTTGTAGCATCGCTGTATGCTGGGCGTGCGTCATCGACAGAGCCAGTAACACGAGTTTCACCGTAAACACAGGGTAGTTGCATTAGCGGTTAGAGCAATAGCTCAGGTGTTTCAGAGGCTCTCATATTTGCTTTATTCAATCTATCTGCTCTTCTGTGTTTCAATGCTCTCGCCAGACGTTTTATAACTATTGCTTGCTCAGCATGTTTATCGTTTATCCATAGGGAACAGAGATCAAAACTGACAGGCGGCCGTGGATCGTATATACAACCAAGCGCATGCTCCGGCGATTAATTGACATTACGCGTGCGCGCTATATAGCTACTGTATATAGCCTGCAGGGAGAGGGCGCTGTGCGCGATCGACCGCGCGTTGGCTTTTTCGCTTGTTTTCATGCCATATCTCTGGAACGCAGTCGTTTCGGGAAAATCGCCACATTAACCCTTGGGCGCCATAGGTGTCTCCTTAAATAAGCAGAAATTGATGTATAACATATTAGCGCCTAGTATTATAGCCATATATAAATTCTTATGCACTTATGGAGGCTCTGTGCATATATATATGTAAATTGCGCCCAAAGGGTTAATATCAATCTTCTCGTCGTTCACAACCCGTTGGTGCCACTCATTGGCCGCCTCGTAGCCTGTAGTGCTAGAACTCGCGCGGACGGACAGACAGACGACAGACAGTACGACAGACAGACTGACAGAACGACTACTGTAACCCTCGCTGCGCATGCGCGCCGAGGGTTGGGTTACTGCAGTGGTACTCTATTAAAGACATCCAAATAAGTACACTAATGGACACTTGTTCGCTCTGTGTGCTAATACTTGCATGTACTCTCGATTTTCATAATGCCTGCAGGTCATTTTATACAGAGCTTCATTGTACAAAAAGCAGTGAGTACTATTTATACTAGGAATTCGCGCACGCTCATATTTGGCCTCGCGCATGCAAGCCAATGCCGTAACAGTCCGACTGAGGCCGCTCCTCGACTGACTCTGCGCGCGAAGCCGACATAGTGATCTGCGCCGCACGGCGCGAGGAAGCTAGACTTCCTCACGAATGACGGAGTTACACATCCTTTTGGTGGTGACTAATTGATCATTCCTAAGCGTGACAAATTGACGACGTACGTGCCCATAGCGCGAGCATACAACCCGGTAGTTGTGCCTCACGACTAACGCGCTCGGCAATTATGAATGCAATTTGCAATCAAGAGACAAAATTCCTGCCTCTAGAGAGTGCAAACAGCGTTCCAAAATTCCATTGTTGTATTCTAGTGTGAAGGGTCGTCTACTAGTTGTTGTAGCAAGATTGCAGTGACTCTCGGGCTGGTCGTGCATCCCTTGTGTGACTGGCACCCATCGAGTAGCTGTGTCTTCCAGATAGCCGGTCTGCCCACACAAGACCGTTCAAGTAATTATTCCAACATGTGCAACCACCCGTAGATATACACACTCATTGTACTTTTTACTGTATGTTAGAGGTTAGAGCTGAGCCTTGCAGCAGCAACATACACAACTATCGTCACTCATAAAACTTTCTTCACTCTACAATCACATCACAGAACACCACCCATAACCACGTTCACAATTGTTGTGTATCTGTATGCCTGAGCCACGCTCAAGTTCAGGTATGTACAACATACATGAATGGACAAGCTCTGCTACTAAACGTTCCTTCGCTTCTGGGTGGAGCACCTAATGCATAAGTGTAGCAGTCTTTATATTTGTAGGCGAGACAACTTTTCCAATTAGAGCCATGTACATGGTAAATGCACAGGAAGAGGAATGAAAACTTGGTTTCTACTAATGAGGTTACAGGTTGTAGAGTCGCGAAAAGAAATGTACGGCTACCTACGCTCAGATATTACATGTTAAAATCTTCTGGAAACAAACTGTTTATACATAAACATAACACACCTCCACCTTCATCAAGAGGTCCTCTCCCAGTCTATAGACTTGAACTTGTGCAGTCCTGTATTATACATAGATACAATATCAACACATGAGGGCTAAGATCCTTGCATGGGGCTTGGTCTAAACCGGACCGGCTTGGCCTTGTATTCACTGTTGATGGGTCCTCAGTAAGCAAGTCACTGCTACCAAGTCACGCGACTCAGACATCTCACACTGTAATTGAGGGCATGTTTAAACAATTAGCGACCTGTCAACACTTA
>CASHTH010000408.1:0-32538 GCA_030341885.1 Geodia barretti
CCCCCGGCCAAACCGGTCAAAACCCGCAACGCCAACAGAATTTTCAGGCTCGGCGCGAAGGCGGACGCCAGGACGGATATCGAAAGGACCGTCAACCCGACCAGGGCCACGGGGCGGCGGCCGAACGAGTCGGACAAGGGACCACCCGAGACCACCATAATCGCCCAACCCGCGAATGTCGCGGTAGCCAACTGGCCCGCGACGGCGACCGATATTTCCAGGTCCGATGAGATTTCCACCAACAGCGGCGGAATGATCAGAGTCGCGCTTATGGTGGCAAACACGGTAAGCGCAAGCACGGCCATAAACCACGCTTTGTTATACCTCACTATGTCCTGCTTGCGCCGTTTGGGTTTCGATGTTGTTTGTTCCCCTTCGGAATGGCGGCCAATATCACTGCCAAGCCATCGGCTTCTGCTGGTGGTACAGATTTCGCCGTCCCATTGGTTTGTTTCCGCGCCGCCCTTGGCAGCCAGCGAGGACGATGAACTCGTTTCGCACCCTGCAATATTTTGTCCTTGAATTTGCCCCTTTTTAAGCGCTGTCCGTCCAGGTTAGCGGATGTTACTACGTTCCGAACTGGGGTCTGTGGGTGGCAGAGACTAACGGTTTGGCCGGCGCGGCTCCATCCATTCAATGCTCGACCCATCATACTTCCCGCCAGCTCACCGGGGTTTCTCAGGTTTGCTGCCCGAGGAGGCCCTCCATCTCCGTGGCGACAACGAAAAGTTAAGGCGGGCGAGACTGTGCGCCCCTACATTTACGTTTGATGTCCTTGAGGCCGTTTTACCAGCCGATGCTCTCGGGAATGAGAACCATTGAAATGCGGCCGACTACAGGCTCGTGCTCCATCACGAGATATTTGCCGATGGGAGTGGGAGCTACGCCCCGGCCTTCCAACCAGCGGTCGTGGCGCTCCAGGGTGAACCCGCGGGTGCGGGCCTCGGCGTCGGATAGCGTGGGGCAGATTTTCTGCGTGCCCGCCACTAGGATGACGCGTCGGGCGCCGTAGGAGTAAGCCCCAATCTGGCTGCCGGAGCTGCTGGCGATGACAATCTCGCCGGTCTCGGCAATGGCCTGCACGCTGCCCACGAAGTAGTCGGCGGTGGTGGTTTTGCGGCGGAACTCCCTCTGGGATGCCGGGTCGGGCTGGGACATCATCTGGTCGTGCAGGTTGATGTAGCGGTCGTTACCGTGCATATATTCCGTGTAACCGATGGCGTCCAGTGTCTCCGACGTGTTGACGAAAACCTCGCAACCCTCGGGCACCAATTCCCGCAGCTTGGTTAATGCCGCCTCCCGGCTCCCCACCAAAACGGCGTCTACGTTGCGGGCAGCCAGGGCCTCGATGGCCCTGCTGATCGATTCGGCGCTTGGCGGAGCGTAGGGGGTATCCGAGGACATTTTCGCGACTCCTGTATGTGACTCGACTGCGCCCGGGAACTGGAACGAGTGTGTCCCGATCGGTTGGGGACATCCGCTCTCCAACCCTCCCCGGGCAGAAGATGGGACTAGCGGCCGGGCCGCAGGTTGGGCATGACCTCATCGACGAACAGGCGCATAGAGCGCATGACCTGGTCAGGAGTCAGGTCACCCCATGCGAATATGGGGCAAAAGTAGTTGATGCCCGTTTCGTCAATTGCCCGCTGGACCCGCTCCCTGACGTTTGACGGTGAGCCCACGATTACCACATCCCTGGTTTCGAGTTGGTCGAAATCCTTCATAGCGCTCAGTTGGTTGATGCCGGCCTTGGCCCACAGATAGTCGATGTTGTGGAACCATGCCTGATAGGCCGGCCTGGCTTCTGCTCTGGCCTGTTCGTCGGTGGCAGCGATGTATATGTGGCGGACGAGTCCCAGCTTGGGAACGGGCACATGGCTATTCAGCCCGTCGGACATCCGCTCGGCGTTCCAGACCTGCTTGTACAGGTCAAAGTGGGCCTTGATGCCAGCGTTGTCGCCGAACACAGTGCAGGTGTTGAAGCCATGCTGGGCCATCCACGGCACCGTTGCGATGTTGTTGCTGGCGTACCAGAGCGGGGGATAGGGTTTCTGATAGGGCTTGATCCAGAGTTCTATGTCCTCGTAGTTGTAGTGCTTTCCCTGGTGATTGAGCATGCCGGTAGTGAAGCTGCTGGTGAACATGTCCATCTGCTCATTGAACACTTCCCAACTGGTGTCCAGGTCAACGTCAAACTTCTCGGCTTCTATCGGAGAGACTCCCCGGCCCACCCCCAGATCCAGGCGTCCGTTGCTGAGATTATCCAACATGCAGATTTCGTGGAACAGGCGGATGGGGTTGTAGAAGGGCATCAGGAAGACCAGGGGTCCCAGGCGCAGTTTTGAGGTGCGTTGGGCTGCGGCTGCCAGGAACACTGCCGGCGAAGGCGATACGCTCAAGGGGGTTATGTGGTGCTCCGCAAGGTGGTAGCTGTAGAACCCGCTCCGGTCGGCGTATTCCAGCATCTTGAGCCGGTTTTAAGATCTCGTTGGGTGCAGACTTGTCCCATTCGATCCAGTCGAACAGTCCGAATTCAAGGGTATCGTTAAGCGTGGCAGCCTGCGTCATGGCTCACCTCCTGTCTGGCGGCTCGCTGCACCAGATTGTGTTGTCGTACGGTCTCGGCTAGCGTACCACGTCGAATCCGCCGAGGCGCTCAGGCGACCTCCAGCGGCAGCGACGGATCCTCGGCATACTCCGACATCGAGGCATCGTAGACGGCGACATTCTCGTAACCCAACATTGCGAGTACGAAGGCGTCGTTCGACGCCGCGATGCCGCCCCCGCAGTACGTGACCACGCGCTGCGTGCGGTCCGCGCCCGCCTGTTCGAAGAGCAACGCCAGCTCCTCCGCCGGACGATAAAGGCCGGTCTCGGGATCGGTCAGCTCCATCGAGGGTACGTTGGTCGCACCGGGAATGTGCCCGGTGCGACCGTAGTCTCTCCCGCCGTCGGCGCCCGAGTGCTGCTCCCGTCCGAGGGCGTTGATCAGGCAGCTCCCACCCCCATCTCCCGACTCGATGAACTCCTTAACCTCGACAAGGTCAGCGAAGCGCGCCGGATCGGCCCTGGAGGTGAAGGTCGTGGGCGCGTACGTCGCGGGGTCGGTCGAGACGGCACGGCCCTCTGCCGTCCAGCGACGCCAACCGCCGTCCAGCACGACCGCGCCCTCGCAGCCCATCGAGCGGAACATCCACCACAGCCTCGCCGCCCATTGTGAGCCCAGGCGGTCGTAGAGGACCAGCTTTGATGACTCCGAGATGCCTTGCCGTCCCGCCGCCTCGGCGAACGCTCCTGCCGAGGGCATCATGAAGCGCCAGAGTTGGTCGTTGTCGGAAAAATCGGCCTGAAGGTCGAGGAAGCCCGCTCCGGGGACGTGTCCCGACTCATACTCGCTCCGCCCCGACTCGACGCGGCGGCCACCGCCGTCGCGTGGATGCAGGAACACGGTTGTCTCGAAGACGCGGACGTCGTTGTCCGACAGGTGTTCGGCCAGCCAGTCGGGTCGAAACGAGGAATTCCGGATGCGCGAATGCCATGGTCAACTCCAGCCGGTACGGCTTGTCTTGAGGTTGTTGGTTTGCGCCCTAGTATCCCCCGGCTCGCGGACTGTTCGCAACCGGCTCCTGCCGGATTGGGTTGGACATTGGACGCGCGAGGAGGTCGGCGTACATGTGCTTGATATAATTACGTTGGGCCTGTAGTCGTCTTGGTTCTCAACGATGCGCATACCGCGTTTCTCACGCCCCAAACCTATTACTATGCTGGCAGGACCCACCGGTGATTCAGCCAGGCTGCTATGCGTCATGTAGAGGCAGAATTGGTACTGATCCTGGACGGCTTTGTGCCGCTGACACTGCAAGTCTTGCGCGAGGCATGACGTTCGGTTGCACTATGGTTGCTGCCGAGGATGTTTGGCCAGGAAGTCGTCGGCTATCTCTTCGAAGGTTACAAACCGGACCCCGTCGTGGGAACGGATGTACTCAGTGAGTCGTTCCAGCATCAGCAACACCTGAGGGCGACCGCTAACGTCGGGGTGGATCGTTATCGGGAAGACTGCTTCGTCGTATTCTCGGTAAACCCAATCGAACTGGTCTCGCCATAGCGACTCGATGTCCCTGGGGTTGGTGAAGCCGTGGCTGTTGGGCGACTTTTTGATGAACATCATCGGAGGCAGGTCGTCCAGGTACCAGTTAGCCGGGATCTCCACCAGGTCGGTCTCCTCGCCCCGTTCCAAAGCCTGCATCCAATGGTCGGCAGGCATGGCATAGTCAATCTTGGTCCAGCGGTCGCCGACTCGGACGTAGTAGCATTCGAAGTCGCGGTGCATCAGGCTGTGATCGTACTTGATGCCGTGCTTCAGGAGCAGCTCGTTGGTTACGTGACTGAACTCCCACCATGGAGCAACGTAACCCCGGGGCCGCTGGCCCGAAAGCTCGGTGATCAGATCGATGCAACGCAGCAGGACGGCCTCTTCTTGTTCTGAGGACATGGAGATGGGGTTCTCGTGGGAGTAACCGTGGAGGCCCACTTCATGCCCTTGCTCCACGATCATGCGGCACTCTTCCGGAAAGGTCTCGATGGAGTGGCCCGGGATAAACCAACTGGTCTTGATATCAAGTCGGTCGAAAAGTTTTAGCAGCCTGGGCGTGCCGACTTCGCCAGCGAACAATCCGCGGGAGATGTCGTCGGGGGAGTCCTCCCCGCCATAGGATCCCAGCCAACCGCCAACGGCATCCAGGTCGACGCCAAACGCGCACAAGATTTGCTAAGAGCCTATCCTAATAACCCAGCAGCTCTGAGGGCGGTGAGGGCGCAGGCGAAGTGAAGGAAGGCGATGTAGTTGTCGGGAGACTTATCCCAGCGGACCAGGATGCGCCGGAAGCGGTTCAGCCAGCTGTGCGAGCGTTCCACCACCCAGCGCCTGGCTTTGAACCCAGCTTCTCTTTTGATGGCCTTGGCCTCCTCGCCCCGGCTGCGGATGTGAGCGGTGAAGCCAAACTCGTCCAACGTACGTCGCACCTCGTCAAAGTCGTAGCCTTTATCCAGGCACATACCCTGGGGTTGGTCTGGACTGGGCGCCGGTCGCGGCACGGGCAGGCTGTCCACCGTGGCCCGCACCAGTTTCATGTCATGACGGTTGGCCCCGTCCACCGCCAGACCCACCGGAATGCCCTGGGCTTCGGTCAACAGGCTACGCTTGACCCCGCCTTTGCCGCGGTCAGTGGGGTTGGGGCCGGTTTTTCCCCCCGCCCAAGGGCGATTTGGTCATGGCGCCGTCCATACTCAGCCAACTCCAGTCCAGCCCCTTCAGTTCGTCATAGCGTTCCAGTCCCACCCGCCACAGCTCCAGGAACACCCCAGCGGCAACCCATTCCTGAAAGCGCAGGTGGGCGGTGGACCCGGAGCAGATGCCCGTGGCGTCCAGCGCCTTCCACTGGCAGCCAGTGCGCAGCACGTAGAAGATGCCATTGGCGCAGGTGCGGTCAGGGACCCGGGGCCGACCGCCGCCGAAACGATGGGTGTTCACATGCTTGGGGATCAACGGCGCCAGCACCTCCCAGAGCTCGTCGGAGATCTGGAACGCGCCGGTGGTGGGATTGGTCTTGGTGGCTGGGCCAGCACGCTTCGGACGTGGCGGCTTGGGGTCTTTCGCTTTGGTCATTGCCCCAGTCTAGACGCAACCCCCGCTTTCCTTCCCGCAACGCCCCTGCAATCTTCAATCAGTTTTTAGGATAGGCTCTTAGTGGTCATCTCATTGATCTCCTCTTTATGGTGGTCAGGTCACATGGCGGCCCAGGGGCGTGACCGGGCCATTTCCCGAACACCCTCGGGTGTGGTGATGGGGGCCAGGCAGCGGTCTCCCATGCAAGCGTACAGCGCCGGCCCCTTGTGCAGCGGGAAACCAAGTTGGCTGATTTGTTCGGCATCACGCTCCGAGTCCAGGTGCTGCACAACCCGGTGGGGAACGTAGATTCGCAATGCCGACCGGTGCAGCCGGCGATAAATTGGACTGGACGAATCGCCGACCAGGACCAGGCGCACCGGCCCGTGGGACAGCAGGTCCCTCGCCCGTCCCCAGGCCGCGCCCGCCGGCAGGAATAAAGCTTCCTCATCCTCCTCCATGCGGCGGGACGCGTGGGCGCCCAGATAGCTCTTCCCGGGGACCACGGATTCAAAGATTTTGAGGGTTTGGGAGGCCCGATCCGAGTACCCCTCGTCGCCGGTGAGGTGAGACAGGGCCAGCAGCGCCTCGGCCCAGCTGCTGTTCTCCAACACTGGCTGCTCCCGCGGCAGGACCCTTGCCTCGAAGGACTGGGGTGGGGTGGTGTCGTAGTAGCCGCCGTCGGGTGCGCCGAAAAGCCGCTCGACGGTGTCGGCAATTTCAACCGCCCGTTGCAGGCAGTCAGCTTGCCCCGTGGACTGATACAGGGCCAGCCAGGCCGTTAGGAAATCTACCTGGTCGGCCAGGATGGGCGTGGCGTCGTTGAACTCTCCCACGCGGCGGCGCAACCCTCCTGCCGGGGTCCAACTTTCCGCCCGCAGTTTTTCAAGAATATCGGCCCCGAGCCGCCGATGAACCGAATTCCCCAGAACGTTTGGCCGCCTGAATCAGGGCATGGGCGGCTAGCGCATTCCACCCGGCGTAGAACGTGCGGTCGACGGGCGGTGGCGCGGCTGAATCGCGGTCCTTCCAGGAGCTCAGGTAGTAGGGTTCGTCAGCGTCCTGGCTGGCGAAGAACAACCCATCGCCGGAACTGAACAGAGTGGTCAGCAGGTAATTCAGGATGCCCTGGGCGGCGGCTTTGTAGTCCCCTTTTCGGGTAATCTGGAACGCTTCCAGGTAGACGATTGCCAGGCTGGCGTTGCTGACCAGCATTTTTTCGTAGTGCGGCACCTTCCAGTCCCGGCTTACAGAGTAACGAAAGAAACCCTGGTCCTTCCGGTCGTAGATGCCGTGCCACATTCCCTTCAGGGTGGCCTCGACCATTCTCAGGATTGTCCGTTCGCCGGTGAGTCCGTACCGGGCGGTAAGGAATTGCAGCGCCTCCCACGGGGGCTGTTTGGGTTCCACCCCAAAGCCGCCGAATTGCTCGTCGCAAAGCTCTGTCAGCCGGCCCAACACCGCACCTACGGAGGCGTTGGGCCCGTCACGATCAGGCGATGCAGTGCGGTCTGCGGCGCGACCACCGCCCGGCCTGACTTCGCCGCTGGATACTTGTGTCAGCAGGGCGACCATCTCGTCAGGAGGAGTGTAGGGCCGGCCGGCCAGGAATTCGCCACTCCCGGTCAGGAACGCCACCGACGGGAAACCACCCTGGTTGTACCGCAGCGATATGTCGGGGCGCTGGTCAACGTCGACCCGCACCGGGATGAACCGGGAGTTGACAATCTCTATGACCCGTTCGTCGGCATAGGCGGTCTCATCCATGACGTGGCACCAGTGACACCAGGTGGCGCCGAGGGTTAGCAGCACCTGCTTGTCCTCAGACCTGGCGGCCTCGAAGGCTTCCTCGCTCCAGTCCCTCCAGTGAATAGTGTTGGCGCCGTCAAGTTGGCTCATCCAGTTAACCCCCGTCCTCGGGCGGCCTTGCAGCTGCCCTGAGAAGATTGTAACGCAGGGTGCAGTTTAGGCTTTCGCAGCCCATTTTTACAGAGCGCTGATCTGTATCGCAGGCGTACAGATCTCAACTGATGGCTACGCCACAAGGGGCCGGCGCCCAGAATGATGATCCGTTTCCGGGTGTACGGCTGCCGATGGCCGAGGCACGAGTCGGCAGGGCCTCATTGGCTGCATATTCGCGCAGCTCGCCTTCGGCCCTCATTTACCGGTAATCTTGGCCGTGGTTTTCCGTTACGTAGTTGATGGCTGACTCCTTCAGTTGGGAATTGCTCATCACGTACCGCTCATCTCCGGGCAGATCGGTAATCTGAATTTTTTTTGGCTTGGGCATGGGGTTCGCCGCTCCCGGCCACGCTTGCTAATTGGAGAGGCGGTAGATTCCCGACTGCTGGGAAAGCAGGTATAGCTCTCCGTTGTTGTCCTGGGCGAAAGACATGATGCTCATGCCGGTGTCGAGGAGTTGCTTGTGTTCCATCACCTCGCCGTCGACGTAGCGCAGGCCGAAGACCTTGCCGGAGCAGAAATCGCCGTAAACGTAAGCGCCGTTCAGCCACCGGATTGTGGAGCCGCGATAGATATAACCACCGATAACAGAGCACGGTTCACCATCCAGCGAGTATTCCCATACCGGCGGCACTGTTCCTGTACGATCGCAACCGTCCCTGGTACGGAAGCAATGGTTGCCCTCCAGCACATTCCAACCGTAGTCGGCTCCCCGCTCGATGAGGTCAATTTCCTCCCAACGGTTCTGCCCCACGTCGCCGGCCCAGAGCTCGGCGGTGTCTCGGTCAAAGGCAAACCGCCACGGGTTACGCAGGCCGTAGGCCCAAATTTCGCCGCGCGCGACGCCGTCTGCGACGAAAGGGTTGTCCGGCGGGATGATGTACGGATGGTCAAATGTGGCCTCGGATACGTCGATTCGCAGGATGGTCCCGAGCAGCGTTGACGTATCCTGACCGTTGCCCAGCGGGTCGCCGGCCGCTCCGCCGTCGCCCAGGCCGATGTACAGGTAGCCGTCCGGCCCGAAGGCGAGTTGCCCGCCGTTGTGGTTGGCGTACGGCTGTTCAACTTCCAGGATCACCATTTCGCTGTCCGGGTCGGCAGAGGAATTGTCAGTCGAAATGGTGAAACGCGAGACCACCGAACGGCGCGGGTTGGCAGCGGAGTAGTAGACGTACAGGTGCCGTTGGTCCTCCGGGTCTAACGCCATACCCAGCAGCCCCTCTTCGGAACCGCGGCTACTCACTCGGTCTGTGATGTCCAGGGCCTCGGGTACGGCGGTGTGGTCAGGATTCGTCTCGTTGAATATCCAGACACGCCCGCCCTGCTCGGATACCCACACCTGCCCATCGTTCGCCTGAACCAGGTTGGTGGGTGATTGAAACGACCTGGCAGTCAACACCGGTTCCAGCCCCAGGGTCTCCAACTGCGGTGCGGGAGATGGCGATGGCGGCGTTGGGAACGTTGTTTGTGCTGGGGCCGTTGTTTGCGCTGGGGCCGTTGTTTGCGCTGGCGGCGCGTGCTGTAGCATCCAGCAACAAGCGCCATCAGTACGACCGCGAGAACTGTCACTATTAATGCCACGTTCTCAAGATACTACGATCACCTGGCTCTGGAGTCCATTCGTTTCGCGTTGCAACACCCGGTGGAGGGCGCGTGCGAGGTGGCGGTATGTTGCGCCGTCTGCTTTGCAGTTAATATGCTGTGGCCGGCAGATGCTGAGTGTTTCGGGCCATCGAGATCGATATTCAACGGAGAAGCTTACATGAACGCAATTGAAACTTGGGGCGAAATGGTGCGGGTGGAGCACGAGCAGTCGGACCGGATGCGGGGCGTGCGTCCCACCGACCACTGGACCGAATCCGCGCCGCAGTTCAAGGCCGACCCGCACCGGGCGGGAGATGCGTTGGTCGAAGAACTCCGTTCGCGCCTGAGGCCGGGTGAAACCTGCTGGACGTGGGCGCGGGCGGCGGGCGGCTGGCCCTCCCGCTGGCGCTTACCTGTCCCACGGTGACGGCTGTGGAGCCGTCGCCCAGCATGTGCTCAGTGCTGCGGGAACCGCCAGCGAATCCAACATCACAAACGTCTCGATTATCGAGGCTGGTTGGCTGGAAGCCTCCGTTGAACCTGCCGACGTAGTGCTGTGCAGCCACGTGGTTTACGTAATAGAGGACATCGGACCCTTCGTCCGAATGATGGACAGACACGCCCGCCGTCTCGTACTGGCCATTCTGTTCCAGTCTCCGCCGCAATCGCAGTTCTACGGCCTTTGGGAGCAAGTTCACGGCGAAAAACGCCACGGGCTGCCTTGTCTGCCGGAGTTCCTTCCGGTTCTGGAGCAGTTGGGCATCAGGCTGGAGGTGACAGAGCTGGACGAACAACCGTCGCGGGGGTTTGGCAGCCGCCAGGAAGCCAGCGAAATGATCGCCCGCCGAATCTATGTTACTCCTGGGACCGACGCCATGACCCGGCTGGAGGGCGCGCTGGATAGTTCGTTGCACGAAGTGGACGGCGCCTGGCACATCAAGGGAGCGCAGCCCCTACGCCCCTGTATCGTAGCCTGGGAAACTGCCGGCCTTTAGCCTGACTCACGAGCTTGTTGTCAGGTCAGCCCTCTCCAGCGCTCACCGTCGGCTGTCCTTCCAGGGGGTTAGGCCATCGCTTTCCAGGTGGTGTGCGACCGGGGGATACAGCGAAGGCAGGTAGCGTTCATACGTCAGGTGTCTCAGATGGCGTCATACCCGGTGGGTTGGCGGTGCGTTGAGGTATCTGGAGACGAGTCGTGGAAGACCGTCGTCGCGGACCCAAGTGTTTCCGCATTGTTCATACGTGGGCATGTTGACCCCAAGGCAGTAAGAAGGGGTATAATTTTCGCCAACCGACGAGAAATCCTATTTGCCATAGTGTTCAGTCCCGATGTCTAACCGAGGAAAAGGGCAAGATGGGTTTGCCTCACAAACCTTGAAGAGGAGATAGATATGTCAGCGAAAGTCAATGGCCTTGGTCATATTGGTTTCTACGTTCATGACCTGGATCTAATGAAAGATTTTTATGCGAATTTCATGGGCATGACGCTGACCAAGGTCGGTGCGCTCGGGGCGTTTTTCAGTGCAGACCCTGAGGCCGTCGACCACGAGATAGCACTGATTAACGGACGGCCTTCGCTCGAAGACCCGCATTGGATTCAGCAGATTTCAATGCGCGTAGACTCCCTCGACGATCTACGCGACTTCAAGCGTCGCATCCAGGCGCACGGGTACCAGCTGGACCGCATCGTGACTCATGCGAGCGCTATCGGTTGCTACTTCCGTGATCCGGAGAACAACCCCACCGAGGTGTTCTGGCTGACGGGCTATCAGTCATGGGCCCAGATGGCATCCCAATAGACATTGACCAGTCGGACCAGGAGGTTATGGCAGAAGTGCTTCGGTCCTGGGAGACGGTCCAACACGTCGAAATGGGCGAGGTACCCAGCCCTGAAACGCTCAACGCCATCCGCGAGCTGAACTCGGCCGCGGTCCCCAGCCGTTAACCCCGATTGTCGACCCGCACGTGCCGCTTCAGCTGCGAGTATTTATGGACCGAAGCGTGGACGATGTTTTCTCAAACGTAAAACAGTGCGTCGTAATGTGAGTCTATACCGGCCGGATAGATAGCACCGGCGTCGCGTTGCGCCCCCAGGGTGCTGGCGCTGAGTTGAAGTCGCTGGATTCGTGCCAGATGGAGAGCAGGTTGTGTCATAGTGTGATGCAACGGTCCAGGCACCCTGAGTGGCGACGTAATGGATGGCGACGCAGTGCCCGGTGCTCCAGGTGCCTTGATTATCATGGCGGGGGCAAAAATGACCCACTGCCGCCGTCGTTGTCCACCGATTTCGGCAGTCTGATTGTTCAGGGAAAATGTCAGGGGGCGCACTTGCCCAACGGGCGGAGTCACGCCAGGGAATTGGGATTGACTGGAGTGGGCATGGCCTGCACTTCCGGAAGGACATTCTCTGCAAAGAGTCTGAGGCTTTTTTCGGCCTTGTCCCTCGGCATCCCGCCGTAAAACATGTGGATCACGAGCTTTCAAGGCTGATGGTCTCCTGGAGCGCCCTGATCTTTTCGATAATCTCGTCGGGCGTACCGATGGGTTGAGTGGCGCGCCGAGCGTTGAAGCTGGAATCCGCAGTACCGACGTCGGCATTCTGGCGTAAGAGGTATTCCTCGTAGCCATGTATGCCTTCATAGCCTGGATTGTTCCATTCGAAGTAGTGGTGCTGGGCCGCGATGAGTTGGTTGTGGAAGTAGGTCCACCCCTCTTCGGCTTCCGCCGCGGTCTCGGCGCAGTACATCCACAGTAAAGTGGTAGGCTGGTCGGGCGGAAGGCCAAGTTCATTCCGAATCTTGTTGAACCTTCGCACCTTATCGGTCATCTCTTCGACATCGTCGCCGGCGACAAACATCTGTCCCAGACCGTTTTCGGCAGCCAGTCTTGCTGACGCCTCGTGTGGTGAACGCCACCTTGATGTTCTTGGTCAGTTCACCCTTGTGGCGTGCCTGAGGCCGGATGCTGGTCGGTGGGATATCGTAGACCTCGCCCTGGAACTCGAAGCGCTCCGCGCCGTCAGCGGCCCTGATGGCGTTGATCACATCGTAGAAATACTTGTGCGACTGTTCTATCGGGTAGCCTAGAGAAGCGTATTCGTGCGGCGCGATTCCACGGCCGATCCCCAGATGCAGGCGCCGGCCTTTCAGCAAAATGTCGAGCATGGAGATCTCAGACGCCAGCCGGACCGGATTCCACCACGGTGCGACGATGACCGCGGTACCCACATCGACTCGACTGGTGCGGCCCGCCCAATATGCCAGGTATTGCAATGGGTTCGGCTGCATCGAGTAGGCAGAACCGTAGTGTTCGGTAGCCCAGATCGAATCGAACCCCAACGGCTCGACCAGTTCCCCCATATAGAGAGTGTCGTCCATATTCGCGGCGTCCGGTATCGTCGGCGGGCGGTCATAATCGCCCTCCATCAGACGGTCCCAGTCACCTTGGTTGTAACCGGTGACCATCACTCCACAATGCATTGGCGTGTTCCCCCTTCAGGTTCGCCTACCAGGTCCAGGCACGGTTTATCCATCAATACGGCAATTTGCCGTGTCAGTATAACTGTTCCTCCGGGCTGATAACGGGAATCGGCAGCCAAATCACCTGGGCCATCCGTGAGTCTCAATGTCCATCGGCACAAAAACGCCCAGACCCTGAGCAAGCCCGGCGTGGGATCTATCTCGATGTATGAGCGCGATTGCTGTTCAGCGGGATAATTGCCAGATTTGTGACCGCGCCGGACGAGGAAGTTGACGCTACCGTCCCCTTGATAACACCGTGCTGAGTAACAGTTCACACTCGACGTGTGATTTCCATACCACTCCGTCATTCCGGCCTTGAGCCGGAATCCAGAGACGCCATTTAACCGCAATGTTGCTGATCCTCGGCTTCCTGGATTCCCGCGTTCGCGGGAAAGACAGGTTGGGGCCAGGATACTACCTTCAACTCTGAACATTTACCGTGTTGATCGCCCCGTGGAAGCCGGCTATGTATAATGCCACCGGCGCCCAAAGCACGGATAAACGCTCGCCCGGGAGAATCGGACGCGATGGCACTTGTGAAAAACTTCGGGGTCTTGCTACCCACAAGGGGCGTGCTGGTGTACGCCGACAGCGGCGGCCCAAGGGTGGAACTGACGTGGCAGATGGCCGAGACCGCGGAGCGAGCAGCTATGACTCCGTTTGGGTTGGCGACAGCATCACCTCCAAGCCCCGCCTGGACCCCTGACGGCCATGGCCGCCATCGCCGCCCGCACCAACCGGGTCAAGGTCGGGACCGCCGTCCTGCTCAACGCCCTGCGCCATCCCGTCCATCTGGCCCACGCCGCGGCCACCATCGACAACATCTCCGGCGGGCGCACCGTCCTGGGACTGGGCGCGGGTCGCAGCAACAACCGGATGTTCGTCGATGAACACAGCGCCGTCGGCGTTCCGATAATGGAACGGGCCTCCCGAATGGAGGAGAGCATCCGCGTAATGCGCGCGCTATGGACTGGAGGCCCGGTCAGCAACTCAGGGGAGTTTTATCCACTACACTATGTCGCGCTGGAACCCCGACCCGTCCAGCCGTCCATTCCCCTCTGGATTTCCAGTAACTGGGTGCGCCGCGGCCTGGACAGGGTCGCCGAGCTGGGCGATGCCTGGATAACCAACGTTCCGTCGGTGGACCTGTTCGATCGCTGCTGGGAAAGGATCGAACAACGCGCTGGGGAAACGGGCCGCGACCCGGCGGGCATAGGCCGCTGCCTGTATATCTCGGTCAATCTGAATGATGATACCGACGCCGCCCTGGCCGAGGGAGATCAATTCATGCGGGCGTACTACAGCGTCCCCTACGACGTCATCAGTAAACAATTGCTGTGCGTGTTCGGACCGCCCCGGAAGTGCATCGACGCGATAGAGGCGTACAAAGAACGGGGGGCTGATTACTTCATCGTCAGGTTCGCTGCTTCTCTCCGGACCAGATGGGTCAGATGGCGCGGTTCACCGAGGAAGTTCTCCCCTTCGTCACCTGAAGTCTGCGGGTTACAGTCGCTACGTCGAAAGTATCTCGCGACCACGGTCAGCCGACTGCCTCCGCCTCCGGTCAAGTGGGATTAACAGAGATTCCCCTAAGTGCTGTCAGGCCAGCGTAGGTTTGATACAGTCTGTTACAAGCTAATCCAGCCACGGACGCCGGCCGCGTATCTGCTGCAAGACATGCAACACCCCGCTACCGACTCCAAAAATCCGTGTACCGTCTCGACAGGCCAACCCCTGGTTCGACACCCTGCCGGATGACGGTCTCAAAAGGAGATGACCTATGATTTTCTGCCGCTTTCAATTAGACCAAAAGACGAGTTTTGGCATAGTGGAAGGAAACAACGTGACCGAGGTGTGGGGCAACCCGTTGGAGGACTATGCCGTCACCAACCATTCTTATGCCCTGGACCAGGTGAAGCTGCTGCCGCCCATCAAGCCTCCGATGCTGTACGCTGCCGGACCCAATTACCGGGGACACGTGGAAGGTATGGCGGAGCGCCGGGGAGCGCCTCCCTCATATCCAGACCGCCCCTCGCCCAACTATCGATCGGTCCACGCCATCATCGGGACGGAAGAAAATATTGTCGTTCCGGCCAATTGCTCCGGCGCGGTCCAGCCGGAAGGACAACTGGCGGTGGTTATCGGCAAGAAAGCCCGTAACGTTCCGGTAAACGAAGCCCTGGACTACGTCTTCGGTTACACAATAGGCAACGATATCAGCCAGCGGCCCTGGCAGCAGGCCGACCGCACCATGTTCCGAGGGAAAAATTGCGATACCTGGAAGCCCTTGGGCCCGTGGATCGTTACCGATCTGGACCCCAAGGGGTTCCGCATCATCGTGCGCCACAACGGCCAGGTGTGGGAGGACTTCTCGTCGGCCGACCAGATCTGGGACACCGCCACCTGGATTCACGAACTCAGCAGTTACGCAACTCTGTACCCCGGCGACGTACTGTGGATGGGGACCCAGGGAGCCGACGGCGACATGTTTCCCGGAGACACCATCGAGGTGGAGATCAGCGGTATCGGCACACTGAGGAACTACGTGGTGGCGGAGGAATAGGTCAACCGCCGTTCTCGATCCCCACCCAGTCAGATAACCCTGAGCCAGTTACATAACCCTCACCCCGTCACATAACCGTTTTTCAGGTCCCACATCAACGCCTCTTTATCCCGGTCTTCCAGACGGCCGTAACCGCCTCCGCCGGAGGAGAGGCAAATGATGTGGTCTCCGGGATTGACGACGACCCCCACCTCTTTGGACCGCAACACCCGTTCCGCGCCGTCAGAAACGATCGTGTAGTGGTGCGGCAAACCGTCGGTTGCGCCAAACAGCCCGAAGGGTGGCACCACCACGCCGTCGCCCGCGGTGTTGAGCAGGGCTGGGCCATCCCCTTCATAAACCAGGTCGCACACTGCTCCCAGGCCGCCGCGCCACGCGCCGACTCCTCCCGAGTCGGGCCGTAGCTCATGGCGCCTGATGAAGAACGGGAAACGCTCCTCTGTCACCTCGATGCTGGGCGACCGTATGCCTCCGGCCACATTAATCTCACCGACGTTGGACCACCCGTCGTAGCCGTTGGAGGCGCCGCCGCCGCCTCTGGCCAGGAAGAAATGCCAAATAAAGCGTCTCCCGGTCCTCGGGTCTAACCCCGTAATGGCGTAGCGCAACCGGCGGGAGAACCCGGCGGAGACTGAGCCGGGGATGGCGGTGGCCAGTGCCTTGAACACCGCCTCCACCACCTCTTCGGCGCAGTGGTTGGTACTCATGCACACCGGCGCGGGAGGATTGGCGTTGACGACGAGTCCCCTGGGGGCGATTATCTGGACGGGCCGCATGGAACCCTCGTTGCGGGCCACATCGATCGGCGCCAGGTACATGATCGCAGCGTGGGCCAGAGATCGGGTGTTGGCGTAAGCGCTGTTGATGAATCCTTCAACCTGAGGACTGGACTCGCTGAGATCGATAGTCATGGAATCGCCGGCAATGGTTACTTTCGCGCGGATAGGCACCAGCTTGCTGTCGAATCCGTCATCGTCGATCAACGACTCTCCGTAGTACACGCCGTCGGGCCACCCGGAGATGAACTGCCGCACCTGGCGCTCGGTGGCGTCCAGGATCCCGGCTACGACGGCCATCAAACGGTCGGCGCCATAGTCAGCCAGCAGAGATTCGATCCGCTGGGCGGCCAACATCACCGAGCCTATCTGCGCATTGAGGTCACCCAGGAAATTCTCCGATTGCCTGACGTTTGCTGACAGCATTTGGAGCAGGTCGCGGCGGGGGACTCCCCGGTCATAGAGCTTTAGGGGAGGGATGCGAAGGCCCTCCTGGAATATCTCGTTGGCGGCGGGGTTATAACCACCGTGGGTGGCTCCTCCCACGTCGCTGTGGTGGGCTCGGTTCACCCCGTAAAACAGTACCCGTCCCTCGTGAAAAATGGGCTGGATGATGGTAATGTCAGGCAGATGACTGCCCCCAAAGTATGGGTCGTTCAGAATGAAAAGGTCTCCTTCGGAGATGTCCTCCCCAAAGTAGTCCCGGACGGCGGCGCCGGCCACCGGTAGCGCGCTGATGTGCACTGGGATCCCTTCGCCCTGTGCCACCAGCTGGCAGTCACCGTCCAGAATCGCGGTGGAAAAGTCCCGGCTGGAGTTGAGGATCTGGGACATGGCGGTACGTAGCATCGCCTCGGTCATCTCCTGAGCAATGGACTCCAACCGGTGTTCCACCACCGCCATCGGCCATCTTGAATGGGATCTTATCTCCGACCTCCGATCTTCTTACCCTCCGCTCCTACTCTTCATCTTTATTTTCATCTTTTGACCTATATTTGCCGCTCTTTGGCCGTCCTCCCTGGTTAACAACATACGGGACACCAAAAGAAACAAACCAACCAAATAACACCCAACGAAATCACATCTACCAAACCTGCCTAGTCCACTTGTCCGCTCTCGTTCCTGACCAGTCCCCTGTCTACAAGCCCCTGTAGACGCCCCCACCTCCGGGAGCTAGCCCGTCCCATCAGGTTCCACCTGGCACTGTCTCCAACTTGTCCCAGCGCGACTGTTCCAGCCTCCCCACCGTTATGCCGGATTATGTCTCCAGCGGGTCACCCAAGGGCGCCGCACACCGCCCCCCGCCTGAGCTTACCCTTGCCAGCTCCGGGCGGCCTAATGGGGGTGTCGTCCCTGGCATACGGGCGCAGCCTCCCCTCCACCCCCGAGCCGGCGCAGCGACATCGCGGCCGGGACCCCCCCACCAGCCCAGCCACTCGTTTCAACTTTCCGGCCCCCTGCTCAACCCCTTCGCAGTACCCCGAACGCGAGCCAGATAAGCCGCGCCCAAACCTCCCGTTTGGAAGGTCCGGAAAGCCGCCGGACGTACGGCCCGGCCCCGGGGGGGCCTCTGCCCACCGCACCATCTCCACCCTAAGTCCGCGATGACCGCCGGGCATCCCGCGCGGGGCGGGCCATTCCCGGTCGGCCGCCCAATCCGCTCCGCCTTGGCCCCCGGCGTCCTCGACGAGAGGCCTGCGTGGGGCATCGTGCCCCACCTCGGAGGCCGGCGCGGAGCTCAGCCGTATGAACGCCTTGCCCGGTTCCGCGACCAACTCGGCCAGTCAGCCCGCGAGTTTTGCCCGAAGCCCCTGCCATCCGGGAATTACCCCCATTCTTCCCCCGAGACTTGCGAGAACACTTCCTCCGCCGCGTCTCGACCAAAGACCCCCCTGCAGCCCAACTGACGGTGGTCGCGCCACGCAGCTGTTCCAAGTGCCGCTTCGTTGCGCCGGCGCCCCCACCGGGATTTCGCTCCCTTTCTGGGGCTGCCCCCGCCCGTGTCGTTCCGGTAGGTTGCTCCCGCCTTACGCCTCCGGGCACGAGGGCTGCCGCGTTCAGTCCCTTTTCCCCTCCGTGTAAGTATGTATGAGGGTGTCCGAAGCACGGCCAAACGCCCCGCCGCCGTTTTTCGATCGCCGCGGGCAGCAGTCCCTCTCTGCGGCCCCTCCGCGCCGACCCGAACTTCGCCCCGACCCCTCGGCCGTTCGGGCCCGGGCACGCTCCCGCGCTGCCCCCCCCACTTCCCAGTTCTCTCCCGGCGTACTCACTTACTCGATGCCGCCCATGGAATCGACCGTGGCGTGATCGCCCGGACATACGAGGATGGTAGTGAAATCTGACTCCAACACCGCCGGCCCGGCGATTTCCGAACCGGTAGGCAGGGCGTCAGTCGCGTAGGTTGGCGCCTGCCGCCATTCACCAAGGAAGATCCAGCGGCTGCCGGACGGACTGGCAGTGCTCTCAGCTTCCGCCCGGTCGAGCTGGGCCATCCTGGGGAGCTTACCGATTGCCGTCGCTCGAATGGTGACCAACCGCACCTCCTGGTCCTGTTGGCTATAGGAGTAGAGCTCCTGATACCGTTGGTGAAAATTAGCCGTCCATCTGGACAGGAACACGGAGTCCGGCAGCGTAGGATCGGGCAGCGGCACGGCGACTTCGTAGATTTGGTCCAGGTACCGCATGTCCGCAGAGTATTGTATTTCCACCGCTTCCGGAGCGACGCCCTGGGCCAGTAGCTTGTCACGTCCCTGGGCCTCCAGTTCTTCAAAAATCGGCCGGAGTTCGCTCAGCTGTAGCCGGTCCAGGCTCACGGGGCAGGACTGGGAAAAATCGTACTTGATGTCGGTGTTCAACATGCCGTAGGCCGACAACACCGGCGCCGACGCCGGTATGTAAACCTTTGTCACCTGTAATTGACGGGCAACCTCCGAGGCGTGAAGGCCCGACGCGCCGCCGAATCCCAGAAGGGTAAATGCTCGCGGGTCGACACCTCGCTGCACCGACATCAGTCTGATGCCTTGGGCAATTGTGGTGCAGATTACCTTGTACACGCCGTAGGCGGCCTCGACATTGGAGAGATTGAGCGGTGCGGCTACGTGATCAGCCACGGATTGCTCGGCGGCTGCCGAGTCGAGCCTGGCCCTGCCGCCCAGAAAATTCGCGGCATCCAGATAGCCCAACACCAGGCTGGCGTCGGTTACGGTGGGATTCACGCCTCCCTTTCCATAGCACGCGGGGCCGGGTTCAGCCCCCGCACTGTCGGGGCCGACATGGAGAATCCCCCCATCGTCCACCCTGGCGATACTGCCCCCGCCGGCGCCCAGCGTGTGGATGTCGATCATCGGGGCGGCGATCTTCCACCCGGCCTCGAACTTCTCGTTGGTGACGTGGGGAGTCCCGTTTTCGATCAGGGAGATGTCGGTGCTGGTGCCGCCCATATCGAAGGCGATTACTTTGGATTCCTCCAACAGCTGGCCGATGTGGGCGGCGGCGCTGACCCCTCCGGCCGGACCGGACAGGATTGCCCGCACCGCCATGCGGCTGGAGTCGTCTATCGGGGCCACACCGCCATTGGACTGCATGATCAGCACGTCCTTCAATTGGGGGTAAGGCTCGAACCGGTTCTTCAGATGCAGCAGATAGCGGCTGAACACCGGTCCCACGTAAGAGTTGATCACCGTAGTACTCAGGCGGTCGAATTCCTTGATCTGGGGAATCACCTCGTGAGAGAGGGAGGTGTACATGTCCGGATAGCGGCGGCGTATGTTTTCCCAGGCCTGCTGTTCGTGGGAGGGGTTGAGGTACGAAAACAGGAAACAGACCGCCAACGCTTCGGCTCCCTCCTGGACCAGCAAGTCCAGGTGTCGGACCAACGCATCCTGGTCCAGGGGGAGTTCCACTAAGCCATTGGAACGAACCCGTTCAGGCACGCCTGCGCGCAGGTGACGGGCCGCCAAGGGCTCGACGGGGGTCATCCTGAGGTTGTACCGGTCCTCTTTCAATCCCTCGCGCATTTCCAGGAGGTCACGGAAGCCGTCGGTGGTGATGAGCCCCACCTTTGCTCCTTTCCGTTCTACCAGCGTGTTGGTGGCTACAGTCGACCCGTGGATCACCAGGTCCGTGTCGCCCAGCAACTGATCCAGGGACAGTCCGCAGGCGGCTGCCGCGTCCTGCAACCCGGTCATGACGCCGATGGACGGGTCGTTGGTGGTGGACTGAGTCTTGAAGAAGCGTGGCGGCTCCCCTTCGCCGGCTACGACGAAATCGGTAAAGGTGCCCCCAACGTCTATCCCGATCTTGTACATGTAGGTCCTCCTAAAACCCTTTGGCAGCAAATGCGCCATATCGTCTGCGCCCGGCGCCATGATACTGGTCGCCAAGGGCTACCGCCGGCTCGCCGGCGACGGGGCGAGCAGCGGCAATCAAGGGATGTTCCCGCCAACGCGGGGCCTGGGCCGGCAACTGCGCCGCATACCGCCAAAGGACGATTTTGCGCGGCGAGATCACCTGATCACAGGATTGGCAATAGTGTTACTCCATCCCATCCGGTCTGATTTGCGATGCTAAATCGCTGGTTGGGTCAACGTCGATTTAATCCTGGGCTGCTTACTCCGGATGGGAATTGACCCACCCCCTGATTCGGTTGCGATGGCGCAGTCTACATCCGGCGATTTGGTCGGTCTGATCGGGGAGCGAAATCGTTGATTGCTCTGAGTCCTCGAAAAATGTCGCGCAACGTTCGGCCCGGGCCAATTTGGCCGGCAACTTTGCCCCAGCAATGCCTCTCACGACTGATGAACCACCCTGATCCACAGCCGGCCAAGGCCGTTCCGGCCATGAGCCAACCGGCGTCCATCACAAACACCGGCTAACAACGAGTGATCGACGCCGGGAATCTCAGTTCGCCGCTCTCACGCTAACTCTCTGGCAACGGAGGAGGGAATCACGGCCGCCATCCGCGTTTAATTCCCAGCCTTGATGAAGTCGGAGACGCGCTCGGCAATCATCATCGTGGTGACGTTGGTGTTGGCGCGCACTACGTCGGGCATTATAGAGGCGTCGGCAATGCGGAGGCCGGAAACGCCGCGCACACGCAGCTGCGGGTCCACAACGGCCATTGGGTCGTTGTCGGGTCCCATCTTGCAGGTGCCGGAGATGTGGTATGAGGTGCTGATGTTGCGGCGCAGCCAGCCGTCCAGCGCCTCGTTGGTCTCCAGGTCGGCGGGCGTCGGAGCGGTTATCTCTTCGATGATGCCGCCGTAGGCGCTGTGTTGCAATAGCGACACGCAGAGGCGGGCGCTCTCCCGCAAACGTTCCCGGTCCCAGTCCTCTTCCAGGTAGCGGTAGTCCATGCTGGGCGCGGTATGGGGATCGGCGGACTCCAGCCGCAGCTCGCCGTGTCCCGCCGCCAGGTACAGGCCGCAGTTGACGGTGTGGGTGGGGTTTTCGCCGGCCCGCACCACTGTGTTGAGCGACGCGGGCGAAATTATCATATCGTGAGGCGTGGACGAACCGGTCGCAGTGTAGCGCAGGCGCAACGCCCGCATGGCGTCGGGGTCTTCGGATGTGCCTTCCCTGACGCTGAAACGCACCGAAACATTGGGGTGATCGCGCATGTTCTGGCCCACGCCGGGCAGTTCCACCGCTACCGGGATGCCCTGCGCCGCCAACTGTTCGACGGGACCGAGGCCCGACAGCATCAGCAGGTGCGGCGAGGCCACCGCGCCGGCGCACAGGATGATTTCGTCGCCTTCGACCACAAAACTCTCATCACCGCTCTCCACCGCGACGCCAACCGCCCGCTTGCCTTCCGGCCCGTCTTCCAGGACCACGCGGTTGGCCTGGACGTTGGGTCGGATGGTGAGGTTTAGCCGGTGGCGCACCGGGTCAATGTAGGCCAAGGCCATGCTCATCCGCACGCCGTCGATGTTGTTCTCGGCCCGCTGGCTGACGCCGGTGGCCTCCGGGTGGTTCACGTCGGGATGGTAGGGGTATCCGGCGGCGGTGGCGGCCCGGAAAAAGGCTTCCTGCACCACCGGCCAAGTCTCGCGCGGGTGATGCCGCACTGGAACCGGCCCGTCGGTACCGTGGAAGTCGTCGTGGAAGTCGGCGTCGTTTTCCAGCTTGCGGAAGTAGGGCAGGCATTCCAGGTACTCCCAGCCTTCGTTGCCCAAGGAAGCCCAGGTGTCGTAGTCCTCGGGAGCGCCGCGGATGAAAGTCTGGCCGTTGATGGCGCTGGAGCCGCCCAGCACCTTACCACGCGGCACAGGCATCGGCTGTGCCTGCTCCGGCGTGGCCTTGCCGGTGAAGGACCAGTTATAGGGCGAACCGGCGGCGCGGGCCTCCAGATTCACCGTTCCCCAGCCCAGCTTGAGCATATCGGGCAATTGGGCGAAGTCGGGAAAGTCGGGGCCGGCTTCCAGCAGAAGCACCGAACGTTCTGGATCCTCTGACAGCCGCGCCGCCACGATGCACCCGGCCGTGCCGCCGCCGACAACTATGTGGTCGTACTTCATGGGGAAATTTCCCTCCGTCGATTTGCGCCATTGTACACGCTATGTGTTAACGCCCCGCCTCATTCCCGGCTACGTAAGAAACCAGATACGAATGCGACGATTCGCGGGCTTGGGCGCCGATATCGTCAGGCTACTGGATGCGCAGGGCATCGACAAACCCCACCAGGTGGGTGCGTCCGCCGGCGGCATCGTGAAGCTGGTGTCTGACACTCCGGAGACCGACGCGCCCGCAGAACCACCGGAACCGCCAACGTTGATCTGAACCGGAAGCAGCCACCTAAATCCCCAGCAGCAGCTCCAGATTTTGGTGACTGATCTTTTCCTTTTCCTCGTGGGAAAGGCTTTGCAAACCATCCAACCAACCGCCTGGAGACGGGTCCCATTCGACGAAAGGCCAATCGCTGCCCATCACTACACGGTCGGCGCCCACCGCGTCGATGAGGAACCTCAACGCGGGTTCGCTGCTGGTGAGGAAGTCGTAGTACAGCTGCTTTTGATAGGTGCTGGGCGGCCTGGCGATATTGACCCGGGCTTCCGGGCGCACCAACCAGCCGTGATCCATCCGGCCCATACCGAAACAGGCCGGGCCGCCGCCGTGTGCGATACATGCCTTCAGGTTAGGACACTCTTCCAAAATTCCCCCAAAGATCAGCGTCGCCACTACCATGGTGTCCTCCAGCGGCACGCCCACGCTGTTGGGCAGCGAATACTTGCGCGACCGTTCCAGCGCCACGATGTTGGCCTGGGGCTGTGGGTGGAAGAAGAGCAGGGCGTCCATCGCCTCCGCGGCTTTGAACAACGGCAGGAAACGCGGTTCGTCCCAATTCTCGGCGTTCACCACCGCGTCCAGCTCAGCGCCTTTCAATCCCAGCACCTTCACCGCCCGTTCCAGTTCGTCGATGGATGCGGCGACGTCCTGGACCGGCAATGTTGCCATGCCAGCGAACCTTTGGGGATGCTGCCGGACCAGCTCGGCAATTGCATCGTTCACTTCTCGAGCCATCTCCTGCGTCTGAACAGAATCCCAACTGTAACCAAAGAAAGGGGTGTGGATCGACACCACCTGAAGGTCGGTGCCGCTGGCGTCCATGTCGGCCACCCGTTCTGCCGGCGTAAATCGAAGCTTGGGACTGTTGATAACCACCCGGCGACCGTTGGGATCGTCGAATCCAGGGCCGGTTCGGTCCGAATAAACCAGCCCATACCAGTCTTCGCCACCGGCCTCAGCGTTCACGACGCTGGGGGGAATGTAATGGGCGTGAACGTCTATCTTGCGCAAGTTTCGCCTCCGGAGGGCCAACGGAGCTGCATGCTTCGGCTACAGGCCCAGCACGCGCTCCACGTTCTTCCATAGGATCGCTTCCTTCTCTTCGAGGGTAAGGCTCTGAAGGCTTAAAACCCAGGATACCGGCCAATCCTGCGCCATATCGTAAGGCCAGTCAGTGCCGAACAATACCCGGTCCACGCCCACGGTGTCGATCAGGAAGCGTAGCGCTGACTCGGTGTAAACGATGTTGTCGTAGTAAAAACGGGAAAGATAAGCGGAGGGGCGCTCCAGGCTGCGCCTTTCGTCTTCGCTCAGCCCCTGCCAGCCTCTATCCATGCGGCCGGCTCCATAACAGGCGTATCCGCCTCCGTGGGACAGACAGATTTTCAGGTCGGGGCAGGCGTCCATCACCCCGCCGATCACCAGGGACGCGAAGGTCAACGTCCGGTCCGCCAGGTTCCCGATTGTATTGGGAAGGTGGTAGCGACGGATGCGCGGGCTGACTACCGTGTCGCCGCCCTGGTGGAACAGAATCAGCGCGCCCAGCTGCTCGGCTGCCTGCCAGAAGGGGAGGAATTCCGGTTCGTCCAGCAATCTCCCATTGACATGGTCGTTGATAACGGCGCCCTTGAAACCCAGCTGGACCATTACGCGATCCAACTCTGCCACGGCGGCATCCACGTCCTGCATGGGTAGAGTCGCCAGGCCAGCGAAACGGTGTGGCCAGGATTTGGTCATTTGCCCGATTTCGTCGTTGGTGTCACGGGACGTGGCCACGGCCACCGCGGCGTCGAGGTGGTAGTTGTAAAGACCGGCGAACGGTGAAATCACGTGAACGTCCACGCCCAGAGAGTCCATGTCTGCCAGACGCTGCTCCGGCGTCCAACTGGATTTGGGAGGGAGGTGGCCTCTCTCCTGTCCCGACACCAGCAGTTCGTGCCCCGGGCCGTCGCTTTCCCGCCTTAATCCGTGCCAGCTGCCGCCGTCCCTGGTGCCGCGCCAGAAGCATTGAGGAGTGATGTGGGCGTGGATGTCAATTGATCGCATAGCGCATCTCCAGTCCCGGCGTCGCAATCCCCTGAGTCAGACAGTCCGATGTTGCTACCAGGACTTCAGGACCGGCAGCACCTCATCGGCGAAGAGCTTCAGGCCCCGTTCGGCAACGTGGTATGGCGTGCCGCCAAAGCGGAAGGCGACGTTCAACTCGAAATTGCCTAGCAGAGCCCGACGTTCTTCGAGCCCCTTGAGGATCCGGTCCGGAGTGCCCCAGCTGGCCGCCTTCATGAAACCTTCTACCGCTCCTTCCAGGCCAGTGGAACGCGCAATCTCCGCCTTCTGTTGATAGGCGTCGTATCCCTTTACAGACCCGAAGTGATCGCCGAGAAATTCATAGTGATAAAAATTGCTCTCGACAAATTTGCCTTGGTATTGGCGCGCTTCTTCCTCACACTGGACAATGTCAGTGCCGCAGACGACGAATTCCGAGAGCATCAGGGCCGGCGGTTCCGTCCCGTGAAATTCACGGTGCAGGGCTCGGCCACGTTCGATCCCCGGCATCCGCATCTCCCAGGGGCGATCGGCGAACATGATGATGTGTGCGCCAAGCTTGGAGGCCGAAAGAACCGATTCTTCGCTGGCGGCGACCGCGTAGATACGGCCGTCAAAGGAATGCTGCGGACGGGGCCGGATTTCCGTGCGAGCCTGTTTGTAGTAAGTCCCGTCGCCCTCGATGAACCCTGTCCTGAGGGCGTCGACTATCATGGGCGCCGCTTCGTCGAAACGTTCCCGCGACTCATCCATGCTAATGCCGAAGATTTCGAACTCGCGCCGGGCCAGACCTCGCCCGAATCCCAGTCGCAACCGGCCATTGCTCAACAAGTCAAGGACGGCGGCATTTTCCGCCACCCGCAACGGGTCATGCCAGGGAAGGATGACGGCGGCTGTCCCCACGTCGATGTTGGGATGCTTTGCCGCAATGTGCGTCATCAACTGGATATTGTCCGGCACGAAGGAATAATCGTTGAAATGATGTTCCGCAGACCAGAGACAATCGAAGCCCGCATCGGCGGCGATTTCAGCCAGGCGCAGCTCTTCCTCCCACATCTGGCCGTCCGAGCCATCTTCCCAGCCGTAACTCGAGAAGATCATCATCATTCCAACATCCATACGTACACTCCTGCCGATTATTTCGGGTCGTCTACCGCCGCTCGATACCAGATTCTAATCGTCCGGGCCGTGGCAGACAAGGCGAGGCACAGCCACGATAGAGGTTGGGGCTGTGTTCCATGATGACGACGCGCCCCCGCCAGCGACGCGAGCGCCTGGGCGCTCGCGGTTCGCCGCAGGTAGCGCAATCGCTGGTGATTGGAGCCAGTGGACAACGCACATGGTCCGAATAAATTGAAAACGTTGGACCACGCAACGGTGTGGCGTATAGCCGGGCATCGGCTCACGTTTTCCCGCCTGACTTAGGTCTACCGTCTATTCCCCGGAGAGCATTCGGCGCGACGCCGTTGCCGGGGAACCGCTAGTCGCGGAAATCGTTTTCGTACAGTTCGCGCAACCTGTCCAGATGGTCAGGCGGAATGGGCCCCAAGTCCATGCAGCCAGCGATCTCTTCAGCCTCGGCCCGGTTTTTGACGCCCGGGACGGTGGTGTGGATATCCGGGTTCATGAGGCTGAAAACCATGGCGGCCTGCGCCAGAGTCCTGATCGGGCCTTGCACCAAAAACCCCAACTTGCGTGCGCTGACCAGGTCTTTTTCCATCAGCGCGTCATTGGGCCGCGGTGGCCGGTCGAGGGCGTCGGTGAGAGCCCCGGCGGCGTGGGACCGAATTCCGATGACGCCCATGTCCAGGCTCCTGGCCAGCGGGATAATCTGACCGTTGTCGAAAAGGTCGGCCCCTGGAGGCGGCGGTTCCTGGGCGGTCCAGTTGAGCAGGTTGTAGTAGGCCAGGACGGTATCGTACTCACCGCTTTCGAGAATTCGCCTCATGGTGGGAACGTGGTGGTCCATTGCGGACAGCCCGATGAACTGCGTCTTGCCCGCTTGTTGGACGCTCCGGTAGGCTTCCAGCACCGGCCCCAACACGTCATTTCCCGAAAGAGAGTCCAGTACCTCGCCGCGATGCTCGGTGAACCGGTTGTGCACGTGCAGCACGTCCACCGCGTCGCGCCGCAATCGGCTCAGGCTGGCATCGACCGAGCGGCGAACGGCTCCGTCGACATCGTCCATGTCTTCCGCCCGGAGCCGCACTTTGGTGGCAATTACCACCGACTCCGCACGGCCTTCCAGCGCCTTGCCCAGAGCTTCCTCGGCCTTCCCGTCGCCCGTAGGACGGGGCCACGTCGAAGAAAGTGACTCCCAGTTCCAGCGCCCGATGGACGGCGGCGATGGCTTCCTGCTCATCGGTGGGTCCCCAAACCTGCCCGATGCCCCCGCCGCCAAAGCCGGCTCTGGAAACGGTCAAACCGGTTCGGCCGAGTTGCGTGTATTCCATCTGCTAACTATGTTCTCCCTCGGCAAGTTGGAAGTATACGCCGTGAGAGCTGCTGGTCTCGATGCTGGCTGTTTTGTAGCCGAAGGGACTGGCGGATGGCGCGTCGCCGCGCATCTCGTTGCCCGCAGCCTTCAGATCATTGAAAAGCTGGTCGATGCCGTCTACACCCCAGGCCACGTGCATGACTCCGGGCCCGGTGGCGCGCAACTGGGCTGCCATGGGGTGTGTCGTCCCTCAGGGGCTGGAAGAAGTCGACCAGGGTGTCTCCGATCTGGTAGAGAATTGACTTGAAGCCGCGCTCGGTGAATTCGTCGGCTCGGATGGGCGTGAGTGAAAAGTTGGATTCCAGGTACGCAGCCATGTCATCCACGTTTTCCACAACGTATGTTACGTGATGCACTTTGTTTAGCACGATGTTCCTCCACGCTGTTAGACTTGGTGAGAGCCTAGTGGTTTTAGCACAAGTATTCAACCCTGCAGAGGTACTCGCATGAGCGACCACCAGACCTACGAACTGGGAGATATCGACCTTCAGTGCGGACTGCGGTTGCGGGGCGCCCGGCTGGCTTACAAGACCTATGGGGAGCTGAATGCGCGCAAGGACAACGCCATCGTGTTCCCCACGTTCTTTGGGTCCCAACACCCGGCCAATGAGCCGATGATAGGGCCGGGGATGGCGCTGGACCCGTCGCACTACTTCATTGTAGTACCCAACCTGTTCGGCAACGGCCTGTCATCGTCGCCCAGCAATACGTCAACTCCCTACGACCGGGCCAGGTTCCCCAAAATCACCTATTACGACAACATCAAATGCCAGCACCGCCTGTTGACCGAGCAGTTCGGCGTAGAGCGTATTGCGCTGGTTTGCGGGTTCTCCATGGGAGCGCAACAGACATTCCATTGGGGAGCAATGTTTCCCGATATGGTGGAGAGGATCGCCCCCTGGTGCGGGTCGGCGCGTACTTCCCGGCACAACTTTGTTTTCCTGGAAGGAGTCAAAGCCGCGCTGTGCGCCGACGATGCCTGGAACAATGGCTGGTACGACACGCCGCCACGGAAGGGATTGCGGGCGATGGCGCGCGTGTACGCGGGTTGGGCCCCGTCACAGGCGTTTTACCGAGAAAAGGTGTTTCTGGATCTGGGATTCTCGTCCCTGGAGGACTACCTGATCACCGCCTGGGAAGGACGGTACCTGCAGCAGGACGCCAACGACATCCTGGCGATGGTCGCGACGTGGCAGGCCGGGGACATCAGCGACAACCCCATTTACCGGGGCGACTTTGAGAAGGCTTTGGGGTCGATAAAGGCGCGGGCATTCGTCATGCCGTCCCAGACGGATCAGTATTTCCCACCGGAGGACAACCGGATCGAGGTCGCCCTGATGCCCAACGCCGAGTTGCGCACCATCCCGACGATCTGGGGGCACACCGGTGGGGGACCGGGGCGCAATCCCACCGACACCGCATTCATTGACAGCCAGCTGCGGGAACTTCTGGCGAGTTGATCCCGTTACTGGCGAAGTGAGCACCAGCATTGGGTAAGCCGGATGAGTGGTGGGTCGACTTCTTCTCCGGATTGTGCCTGGACTTTGTCCGGTCGTCGCGGAGCGAGGAGCAGACACGGGCTGAGATGGGATTCATCCAGACCGCGCTGGGGCTGCCGGTGGTTTCGAGAGTGTTGGACGTACCGTGCGGTGGGGGCCGCCTGTCCCTGGAGTTGGCTTCCTTCGGTTATCGGGTCACGGGCGTTGACCAGAGCCCTGCGCTGCTGGGAACCGCCGCGGAGTCTGCCGCTGCGCGCGGTGTGACGGTGCAGTGGGAGCAGAGGGACATGAGGGACCTGCTGTGGGACGCGGAGTTCGACGGAGCCATCTGCTTTTGGAGCAGCTTTGGATATTTCGATGACGAGGGAAACGCCGAATTCCTGGCATCGGTTTCGAGGTCGTTGAAGCCGGGCGCACGTTTTATTCTCGACACTCCGCTGTTTGAAACGCGGCTGTCGGAAATGCTGGACGAACCGCGGGTCTGGCAAGAGGTAGGAGACCTGTTGGCGCTGGAAGAACGTGGGTTCGACCACGAAACCAGCCGGGTCGAGTCGGCCTGGACGTTCATCCGTGATGGCAAGAAGGAATTCAGAGAGTTATCAATGCGGCTCTATACATACCGCGAGCTTGCTGCGATGCTCGAACGGGCAGGCTTCGGGGATTTCCGGGCGTACGGCAGTCTGGATTTGGAATCCTTCGAACCCGGAGACCGCTGGCTTTACCTGGTTGCGACGAAGGTGGGGAACCCTGGGCCGCCTCGATATTAGGTGGATCGGGCCGTAGGCAAATTGCCCGCGCGCCGGTGGCGATGTGGCCCGCATCCGGGCGAATATTCTTATGCAGGACACCCTGGGGCGAATGGTTCTTTCGCCGCTAACCGCCGGCAGACGTGGCGCTATTTTGGTTCCGCAAGGGGATGAACATAACGATGACTGCGGTGATGAGGGTCAGGATGCCCGCATAGTAGAACACGGCGCCGTAGCCTCCCCAATACTCGATAATAGCGGTGGCCAGGAAGGGCGAGCCGATGCCAATTACGCCGTTGATGCCAAAAAGCAGTCCGATGGCCGTGGCCTCGGTACCCTGTCCCACGTAGTCCAGAACCGAGGCCTGAATGATCTGGTGCAGAGCGAAGCTGAAGAGGCCCAGGCCAGCCAATATGGGTATCAGCAGCAGGCTGTCACCCACAACAACCACGGCCATGGACAGCAAACCGGCAATGACAAATCCTGGCGCCAGTACCACCTTCCGCCCCCACTTGTCGGACAACCAGCCCAAAATCGGCGCCGACACTATACCCATGCCGGTGAGCAAAGCGTAATAAACGCCCGCTTCCAGGGCGCTCATTCCCAGGTCTTCCCGAAGGTAAAAAGGAGTCCAGTTGAACAGGGCGTTAAGTCCTATTCCCCGTAGCAACGCTGCCGAGATCAGAGCCATGACGATGGGGTTCTTCAGAAGCGAAAGTGCGCCGCCGAACTGCCTGGAAAGGCTGCTGCCTCCTTCGGAGGCGGTGTCCCTGCCCAGCCCACGCAGCGACCACCATACGAACACGGCCATCAGCAATGCCAGCCCGGCGTAGATGAAATACACGTGCTGCCAGATGAGGAATCCGGTAGCCAACAGCGCACCTGCCAGCACCGGACCGGTGACGTTGCCGATGTTGGAACCGAATCCGTGCATGGATATGGCGAAACCCCGACGCTCCGGGAATCGTTGGGAGATGGCCGCCGCCGCCGGTAGATGCCATAAGGATCCCGGGATGGACAGAAACAGGACAACTACGACCAACAGTGCGAAGGTTGGAGAAGCACCCATCGCGGCGAAGGTGATGGCATGGACCAACATGCATGCCGTCAGGATTAGTCCCCAGTAGGATTTCAGGTGGTCGATTACCGGGCCGCCGCCAAGGCTGGTTGCGCTGGAGCCGCCCTGTTTGACCGAGAGGAGGACAGCGGTGCGAAAGTTACCCAAACCCAACGCCGCCGCAATCTCAGTTAGCAACAGGGGGAAACCCTGGTCAAACATGTGGGACAGCCCGTGGCCCACGGAGAGGCTGGACAGGATGAATACCCGGTTATTCTTAATGCCGGCGGCTTCGGGCGCGACTGGAGTGGCTGCTTGCAACGGGACTCCTAAAGGCGGGGGAGGTGGTGGGGCGATTGTAACGGCGTGCCGGAGTACGGGCAAGGGTGGGCCGGCGGGCTGCATCTGCGTGTCTACAGGACATAACGAGAACCACGCGAAGGCGCAAAAATTCGTAAAGCAATATTCCCGGTATCACCACGGCAACCCCAAAGTGCGGCGGGGTTGTGGGAACGCGAGGCCGGACGGGAACGAACCGTGCAGGATTGCCCGGGACGGGTGACCTCAATCAACGATCACCGGCAAACCAAGTTCCATAGATTCGTACATTTTGAGCACCAGGGAGAGATCGGCAATCCCTTCCCTTCCGGTCATTGCAGGTTCCCTTGACTCCAGAATGCTTTGGTGGAACTCTCGGACCATGGGAACCAGTCCACGGGAGTCATTCTCCAACTCCACTATTGTTTCCGAGTTTGCATCGACAAGCCTCAACCACGGCCTTCCCATCTCGAAATACAGGGTGCCCGTTGTACCTGAAATCGAGACCCAGGCATGTGGTTTTGCGGGCGCTATGCTCCAGGAGTGGTTGATGATACCTACGACGCCGTCCTCCGTCCTGGTCATCACGACGACTCCATCCTCAGCCTCCAGGCCCGGTTGGCCGGGCAGGACTTTCTGGGCGAAGACCTGGTAGGGCCGCCCGGACCAGAACGCCAGCCCACTGACTTTGTGAATCCCTCCGTCGATGAGCACGCCGCCGCCATTCAGGTGCGCCCGGTTGCGCCACCCCGAGGGTTGGAACGGGTATTGCTCCTGCAACTGAATCAACCTGAGTTGCCCCAGACGGCCCTGGTTAATCAATTTCCTGGCTTCCTGCACCGCCGGCAGGAAACGGTAGTTCTCTGCCACCATCAGGTTAATGCCGGATGACCCAGCCAGTTGGACGATTGCTTCGGCGTCGGCAAGGGTGCCGGCGATGGGTTTTTCGACCAGAGCGTGCTTACCCCAGCGGGCGGCCAGCGCGACATGCTCCAAATGCAGATGATGCGGTGTGCAAACGTACAGGGCGTCCACCCTGGGATCGGCGGCAGCGGCGGCGTACGTGCCGAAAGCGTCGAGTCCGGCGAAACGGCCCGCATATTCCCGAGCCCTGGCGAGGTCGCGGCTGGCGAAGTAGAGGTCAATCTCGCCACGTATACCGGCGATAGACTCCGCAAATACCCTTGCAAAAGAACCACAACCCAGGACGCACAAACCAAAACTCAATGGGGCACCGCCGTTGGCAGATTTCAGCAAATCCGGGACTGATCCCGGGTGCAATGTGGGCAGGTTAACTCGATGACTGGCGGAAATCCAGTGCGGATGCTGTGTGGCGGACTATAGCATGGGCCAAATGGAGGAACCCGCCGGCGTTGTTACGGCGACGGGATCGCCAACCCCGGCATCGAGTAAGGGAAGGCAATGACAAAGTGGGTGCGCTTGGGTTCCAGGTTTAAGGGATCGTCCCGAACATAGTCACCATTACCATCCAGACCTGCCGGCCTCTGCTGCGCCTAA